>BPLR01018545.1:0-21923 GCA_021605095.1 Caerostris extrusa
GGCTGACACATAGATGGCGCTACTAGTATTAAATCCATATAATTTTTAGTTAGTACCTAACCTTTCAAAAGACACGTGTATAAATTTGACAGCTGTTGCACTATTAGTATGTGGAGTTATAGCATTTTTAGTGAAGAAAACTTCTTTGTTAGTTTGAAAAAATGGATAAAAGGAATTTCGTGTGTTAATAAAGCAGTGCGTTTTCGCGAAAAAAATACTATTGAAGGCAAGGCTGTCTTGATAAACATTATTCGGACTTTGCACCAGGAAAATCAACCGTAGAGAAGTGGTTTGCTAAATTTAAACAAGGCGAAATGAAGCAACTGAGGACGAGGACGCAGTGGACGCCTTAAAGAGGCTGTTACCGACGAAAACATAAAAAAAGTCCACAAAATAAATTCTAATAACCATAAATTGAAGTTGATTGAGTTAGCTGAGACCCTAAAGATATCAAAGGAACGCTGGACATATCGTGAATGAATATTTGGATAGGCGAAAGCTCTGTTCAAATTGGGTGCCGCGCAGAGCTAACAATCGACCAAAAACAACGAATTGATGATTCTAAGCAGTGTTTGAGCTGTTCAATCTTAATAAACCAGACAATGGATGAAATATGCGACAATGGATTAAAATGGCACCATCATTCACACCGGAGTCCAATCGATAGTCAGCCGAGTGGACTGCGTGTGATGAACGCTAAAAATACTATAACTCATATAAATAGTGTAACAGCTGTCAAATGTAACACGTGTCAAGGTTAGGGCTAACTAAAAATTATATAGTTTTAATACGGTTAGGGCCATATGTGTCGGCCTACAAACCTTTCAGTCCACCTGTTACACATAAATAAAAAGATATTTATATTAGAAACCATTGTTCACCAAGATATGCAGACACGAAGATTTGGAAATATTGCATCGGTAACATGCTTATTAAAATAATTATTTAATTTTATCTAAGCCGTTGTTATCTTATATATAAATTTGAGTTTTGTTTACAACTTGAGCTTAAATTTATTACGTGTATAGATCTATGGGCTTTGTAAGGTAGTAGGCTATTTAAAAGTTTAGAGATTCCCTCAGCGTCCCTTCAATTCCTCTCTCAATTTATTGAGTTCTTTTCGGATGCATTTTTATGAACATCCGGGTCCAATGGTGATGTCATTTCTTTCTGCGAACAGTACAAAGAGTTCAAAAATTTGGGAGCACGAATTTTCAGTAAATTATTTTTACATTATCAAAATTAGGTGCATAATTATGGAAGAAGCTGCCATAGTGGTCTGCACTGTGTTACATCTATCTCCAGTGTGACGAAATATAGAGAAGAAATAGGCGGGAAACGTCACCTGGTATGACTATACATATGAAAACTAAATCTATTACAAAATCCCGTATAACGATGTTTGTCCGGGAGGAACTTTGAAACTAACAATCAACTTTAGCTTTTTTTTTTTAATTGTGTGTTTTGTTCCAAACTTCAGAGTTTTTCTTAAATGTGTGTTTTGTTTCAACGTAGTTTTTATTCAGATTTTTTTATTTAAATGCAAAATCGACGATTTTCATATTTTTCGCATATTTGGCGCCATTGACGTCATTTGGCTCAAATAAAATTTGCGACATCCGATGGACGTAATTTTGAAAGTACATTCAAAATATAAAGTCGGGTGTACCATAAGATCGGGTCTTTGACGCCAATACCTAACGAAAAAGCCAAAATTTCTTCAAATTTATTTTATGGCAGTTCTTGAAGAACGTGTGAACTCGATGTCAGTATAACTTTATCGAACAGCAAAGAAAAGAATCATTTAAATGTCGGAAAATCTTAGAAAAGAATAACGAACTTATTAAATTATTTAACGAATTTATTTATTTTAACGAAAGCCAGATTAACAAGAAATAGTTCATCGCTTAGAAGTAGATAAAATGAAGCAATGATTATTAAAAATTAAATTTGGTAAAATAATTATAAAAACAGTGTTAAAAATCAACATTATCTACCTCATTCATTAAATGAATAAAATGAAACATTTTCTATTCGTTGAAGCTAATTTTGAGCTTTCATCAATCTTTACCAATCATATTATAGTATTTAATAACTGAACGAAATACAAAAAGCCACAGCAACGCATGACCGGGTCTGTTAGTTAATCAATATAGATTTCAGATTTAATGAATCATCACTGACTTTTTGAATCGAGCTAGAGTGGGAAATATAAATTGATAAAAATATGACATCGCATTGTTAATATTATTTAGCACAAAGCATAAGGAGGAGTTAAGAATTAATCCTGAGAGAAAACCTGTTTTTTGACTACAAGGATTTAATATGTGTTGTAAATCCTGCTTATAAATTTCTCTAGCAGATAGAAGACCTGGGGAAATCCTTGTTTCTCATGCAGCTGAAGCCAGAACACCCGCTGGAAAACACAGTGGAAGATGCTTGCCTCTGTCTCCTCTGCTTCATAGAATATGCTGTGATTCAAAACAAATAAAAACTATTGTTAGCTGATTTTTTCTGTAATTTTATTTATGTTACCTTTTATGGTGGGTCTTTATGTTTCTTTGATGTATGGAAAATCAATGAGAACTTTTCTTCCGTGCAGCAGCTCTTTCATAAGTTTCAAAACTCAGTCTCCAGCACCCTGAAAGAGTGCTTCACAGTAATGAGCTTGCTTCTAAATAGAATTCCTTCTTTTGGGAAATTTACATAGGCATAATTAAAATACACTAGTGACCAAAGGTTTTTTTTAACCGTTTTTGAAGGAATATTACTTCCAATAAATTTTAATAAATACAATACTTATAATGAGTTATAGAATAGTCTTTTTTCTTATTGGGTTGTCTTTTTTTAAACCTGATATCGATTTCAAGAAGAAAATTCATTTGAAATCAGACTGAGAATTAATAGGCTTTTATCCTATTTAAGAACCTTTTCAAATGAATAATGCAAAAGTCAAATTTTAAGCTAAACTGAATAAGCTTTTTTCAAAGGTCTCATCCAAATAAAAACCCTCAGTGGAAACTTTGGGAGGTCTTTGTACAAATTTTTCAGAGTCAGCTTAATTTCTAAATGATAAAACAAATGTGCAACAAGAAATGTTAATAATGTTGATCTTCATAAATAAATATAAGGTACTTTTTAATCTAATGTAAGAAATATGATATGCTTATAGCAAAAAGAATTGTCAAGTTCATAGCAATATATAATAATGTCAAATAAATGAAGTCAAAACAAGCGTTATTAAACAGAAGCTCTTCAAGAATCTAAATAGCTAATGCTAAGGATCTTTTAGCTTCTCTGAAAAAAAAAAGCGTTTAAAAATCATGGGAGATCTTCGTGCACCAACAAATAAATTATTGAAGAACCTTACGATAGTTCATCTGAAATAGAGCTTAGGCCAAATAAGGAAAAGGCTGTAAGCTTCCAGGTAACTCTTGAACTATCGAGCCTTTTGAATGCTTAAAGTTTGATAAAGTCACCTTCAACTTTATTTTTGGACTCCGCCTCAGTCGACACAATTCCATTGCTTTCTTAAATCCACAGCTGGGCCGTAAGGGGCAAGTTTTTTGAAAGCACTGAATGCCCCCAAAGCTTGGTGGACTTATAAGCAGCTTCACCTTCTTGGCTTCGTTCATATTTCTTTCCTTGCAAAGCAATGTTAAGTTTAACCATACTAGTTAAAGAAAATGTAAATTTTTTTTGTATATACTGTAAAACATTTAGATATCGTTATCGCCGGAAGAGCTTCTTAAAAATTGCTTCATTAATATTTTTATAAAATGTTCATGGAGCTTTAGAAGGCCTTTTTCACAATGGTTTGTGTCAGTCACTGATCGTTCTGCGCATAGGATTATAATAAGTTAAGCTCCTTTCATTTGAAATTGTATAATCTTTCCTTGTAAAGTATTTGTTGCTGAACTTACTCTCAGCAAAGAAAAATAAAATATTTTTTTTGTCATTTCAGTCATCTGATCAAAGATTACACTATGCCAAAATTCATTTGTCAAACATTTTTTATAAAACGTTTCCTTGGGAACATTTTAGAAAAATTTTCAATACAGGTAAAATAGTTGATAAATGAACATGCTTAGATCATGCTTCAAAAAGCAAAAAAAGAATATATGTTATTTTCCGCCCTTCTTCCCACTGAGGTTCATGTCTTCCTTTGTAGTGCAGTTTTTGTTAGTTGAAACCAGTCTGCTAAAAGAAAGTGTCAAAGCATTTTTTGGTTTTCAAAGGTAAGTTGTTCATTGCATTTCTGCTCAGTCGCTTTTCAAAATCTCTGCTTCCACCCAAACGTACTTGAAAGTGTAAAACGCCAGCCATTTTGAACATCTCTCTACTTTTAAAAAATGTCTGACAAACAATGTAAATTCTGGCCTCCATTACGCCTCTGTGCTATAGGATTATGCATAAGCCACTCCTTCTGCACGCTGGTTCTGTGCATTTCTTTCCTTTAGTAAGTGTATTTTATTAAGTTTGAAACTATTTGTTAAAGTAAAATAAAAGATTTTTTTAATATTACAAAATATCTTGATTAAGATTTACATAAACTTTCTTTCAAAAATCATTTCCACGAATATTTTTATGTAAAAACGCTTGTATATTTTGAACAATTTTTCTATAAAAATGGATTTATCTATGCATTGGAATAGGTTAATGATATTAATTAGGAGTTTGAATGTAAGAATATCTGTAAAGATATTGCCAGCCATAATGAGACCAATACAGTTCATGGTAAAATTTCTTACTGTTTTAAAATTGAGTAAATTTATTAATATAATATATTTTCAGACTTAGTTCAGGCCCTTCAAAACAGCGTGAGTACCAACTTTCAATTTTATAAAACTACTGAAGAACACTTTGAGTTATAATTGAATAATTTCAAAATTTAAATTTTTTCCACGAATATCTCGAACAATTTCTTAGATAATTTTATTTATGTTAAAACTTATTAAATTTCTATTATAGCTATTGAGATTTCCATGCACAAATACATCCTATGCAACAATTTGCCTCAACTATGGCTGAACAATATATTATATTAATAAATTTAAGCAACTTATTAAAAAATTTTACCATGAGCTGCGTTGGTCTCATTATTTGCCTTTGTAGCCATTAAAACTATTATCGGCATGCTATGTTTGGGTATAAAGGAATTTGTTCAGTAAATGTTGGAAAAAGCTATCTTTGTTCCATGTAAAGTGTTCTTGGGATGCTGAGTATATTTTTGATTCGAAATCCCTTTTATTAAAAGATTTAACTAACTTACGGATTCTTCATAACTACTTCTGACGGTTTTAGTGATTATCACTTACTAGTAAAACGCTTGTCACTCAATCTTTACCAATCTTAGAGTCAAAATAAGGGCTAAATTTCCAAGCATTTTAATAGAGTTCTAGAATGGTTAGCAAATTTTTACCTTCCTGTTGTTGTTGCTTATCCCCTTAATTTAGAATCCTAAACCAAGTCCAGTAGATCATGCTGCATCAATAGATCGTAAACGGTCCTCCCCTCATTCAACAGTTGCCTCACAGAGGCACCAATATAATCGATGAGATGAGAGGGAGACGCGATGGCCGAACAATGACAAAGGGTATATCTTTCTCGTCTCCATTGAAGGTCAAACTCTTTGTGTGACCAGTCCTTAGTCTAGCTAAAGCCGTTTGAGCAGGTCTAGGACAGGAGCACTGCAAAGGACATACCAGGATGTTTAGCGGCGTACCATGCATGAATTGGTGGCGACCTCCAAGCGGTATTCACTCTGGCTAAAGTCATGGAATGAACATCTGAAGCTACCAGATTGGAAGAAGAAGCTTTGGGAAGTTCGCAACCTTCCCTAGCGAGCAATTCAGCCATTGCATTTCCATAGATGCCCACATGAGAGGGAATCCATTGCAAGCACACTGATCCGATCTGGTCCAAAACAGCTAGTTTAGTAACGATATCCTGTCCCAATTTATCCAGGATGCTTGGTCAATTTTTTAAATACTGTATTGAGCTCTTACTGTCAGTCAGAATCCAAACATCAGGTACTTTAAAGTCTAAAGCTAGGCTCAGAGCTTCGCTTATAGCAGTTGAGCGGAATACTGAGCTGTGGTAAATTCTCATTCCTTTTAATAGCATTGAAAAATTCTATATTTTGACGAAAATTTAGATTTTAACGTAACCATATATCTTAAACTTTACTGGATGACACAAATGCACTCTAGTTAGAACATACAGAAATATATTAAATAATCAAACCCAATTTAATTAGAATGAAATTTTTGGGATCTAATAAAACAGGTAATTTGATTAAATTTTTTATTTCAGAATTCACGAGTTGAGTTCAAATTTGATCAGTACAAATCTTGAGTTTACCATGAACATTATTTTTCATTTGCAATGATGTAATGATGGCGATGGTATTTTGAGTGCTATGATTCTAATTTTTCTATTAATGCTTCATTTTCAGTTTTTGCAAGTTTAAGACACAGTCCAGCAACTTTTGCTTTTGCGGTAAGTTGATAAGACCATTTGAATTTTATATCTTCTTCTTATCCATTTTGCAGTCTTTCAGTTTACTATCTTTTAATAATGTAAACCTAAATTTAGAAGAATTTATACTCGTACTTATAATGTTCTTTTGTATTATCATGTAAAAACTTGATAACTATTCTTTGAAATAGATTATTAATGTATTTCTCTGCTATGTCACGTAGTATATTTAAAATGTAATATATTTAATGCTGTCCTACTTAAAATAAATCTTATAAGACAAATTTTTGAAACTGTATGCGTGTTTGGATAGATAAATAATATTCAAATGACTAACAGTAATTAAGAGTTCATATTAAATTTGCTTAGATACTCCAAAATCTAAAAAGTTATGTTGTTATATTTGATTAACACACAAACTTTTTCCTTACAATATATATATATATATGTTTATATATTTAATTTTTACGGCTTTATATAGATTGATAATATGGTAGATTCAATAGATCGAAAATATCAATATAAATAACAAAAGTAATTCTTTAGCTGAAATTGAAATTAAATCTGCCATACAAGGGCAAATTTATCTTAATTTCATCCACATTTTTTTTTCTTTTGTTTAACACGTTTTATAAAGATGTTAAGGATTCATGTTGCAAGGATTTTCACTGCAGCATTCCAATTTTATTTTCTCACATGAATGTTGTAGTATATTTTGTATCTTAACATGGTATCAAATTTGTTGCAAATAATCTCCAATTTCTTACTCACCTGCGTAACATTTCTCAATTTGATGAAAAGAAAGCAAAAGCATAACATTCTCATAAAATATCTAACATTTTCTTTGGTAATAAATTAGTTAAGAAAGAAGAGAAACATTCCTAGTATTTCTTGCTTGAAATAATAGATAACGTATTTTATAATACGGTATTTTTTATCTCCCTCGCGCGCGCATGCTCATAGCAAACATTATTGCAGATACGCATGCGCAATTTCCTATGAGCATGCGTGCTAGGGAGAAAAAAAAAATGCAGAAACTCTCTAATATTAAACCGAACTTACGGTCGCAATTTCGGCATAATATGCAGTAGCGCCATCTGTTGAGGAAGTGTAAAAATAATTTCTGTACATTTCGAACCATCTTTGTTTTAAGCGCAGAATTTTCCTCTTTATTCTATTTTGATAGCAATAATTTGAGCATAAAACAGTACCTAGACATTATTAACATTTTTTTCTCATTTCATTCGTTTGAATACAAATACAGTACGCATAAAAATATCTACTTTTAGAGATTTTTCTGTTCTAATGCAACTGGCAAACACTTAGACAATTGTCTTCGATGCCTGAAGGCAAGCGCTGAACCAACGTTACTCACTTAGCACTACCCAAGAGGTGCGTGTAGCTTCGGTTTAAAGGGGATTCGAACCACTACCTACCTATGAAATTACAAAATACACCCAATTTTTCAGTATTTCGTGTATTCATATATTAGCTTAATAAGATCATCGTTGTTCATTTGTTTGAATTTATACATTTTAAAGAAAATTAATACGATGGCATTTTTTATTGTTTTGCAATACTATACATTTTATTTTGTGCAAAAAAAAATGACAAAAATTAAATTTGATTTTATAGTAATAATATATTCTTCTTGAATAATTGATCTTTTTTGATTTTTCAACGCTGAACTTTTATGTAAAACGAAAAGAATAAGTTAATCTTAAAAAAACTGAATTTTCCTGAAGGAATTTTAACTGCTTTAAAATTTCAATTTTCCGAAAATCTTAACAATATCAATTTTTATTACATTATGGTTCAGACGTTTTATTTTCAAAAATACAGAAATGAAGACAATAAAAAGCCTTTAATAATAACGGAACACTTATGTATGTGTGAATTAATTAAATTATTTTGGAACAAAGAATTGCTATTGTTAATTTGTTCTTGAAATGATGTACTATTTTATGTAACTGCCGAATATTGTTTTTACTTGATACCAACTACATTCTTAAGGTAATCTATTATTAAATAAAAATAAATAAATAAATTACTTCTTAGATTCTACATATAAAAACTTCAATTTCAAGATTGAGACAGATCCTACAATTTACAAAAAGCCATTAAAACAATATAAAACTTCTTTCCAAATTCATTTTCTTTGAATATATTATTTTGTAAAAAAAAATTTGTACAATAATTTTAAATATGCTTAAAAATTACCTTAAAATTTGATATACTTTTTTAATATTTCATGAACTTACTTGATATACATTCTTGAATACTTTATAAAAATATTTGATATCTTTTCTGAAATATAAAAATGGTATTAATTTGTAAGATTTTTACATATTTTTTGTTGCTGAAGAAAAAATATCCCTATTTTGCATATGTATAACAATTATAATACGGCTGTAGACCGTTGGGCGTAGGGCTGACAACCCTAACCCGTAAAAAGATAAACATCTCTTGTCTCGAAATCTGCCAGTAGACAGGCGGCCAACGATGGGGCTTTTGCTCCAATGATGATGATGATAACAATTGTAAAAACAGAAGCAATCAAGTACTCACATAATGTTTTTCATGAAAACAGTTAATCACAAAACTATTTCAAATATTAACATTTACGATATTTTGAGAAATCTCTTCCTTTTAAAGGCAATAGTTTTTGTATACAAATTCGTTTCTCATATTAATGATGAAATGCTTTTTTTATTAATATATTAAAACTTGAATTGGAGTAAACAATACATGTGAAAGAAAATATTATACATAGAAGCTTAAAAGCAGATCGACGATATATCTAAATAAATAAATTATTTACATTCCTATCCTTAATATTTTATACTTTTACATTCAATTTGTTTTGGGATCCAGAAAATTTATTCAATCTGCAATTTTAAATTTGATGTTACAAATTTTTATTAATTCATGTAATTAAAAATGTTAAGTATTTTTGGATAAAAAATAAATTGTTTGATAGGGGCATATATATTATAATATTATAAGGGTACTACAATTAGAATTATTATTAAAAAGGACATTTTTAATAAACGTTAGATTGTTAATTAAAACCATACGTTAACATTTTTTGAGGTGGAGAAAGGGTGATTTATCGTAAATAATTCAGAATTATATACTTTGGAAAAGTGAAAATACTATTTCTTTATTTTTAAAAGTACTCTCTGAAGTTTGTGCGTGACTCAGTGGTTTCTTGCTCAGATAGAATCCGCTGGCATCATCCACTGTGAGCTCGCACGGCACCCACTTTGAACAGAGCCTTTCGCATATCAAAATATTCATTCACGATATGTCCAACACGTTCCTTTGATATCTTTAGGTCTCAGCTGTCTCAATCAACTTCACTTTACGGTTATCAGAAATTATTTTGTGGACTTTTTGATGTTTTCGTCGGTAACAGCCTTTTTGGGGCGTCCACCATGATGCATCGTCCTCGGTGCTCATTTCGCCTCGTTTAAATTAAGCAAACCTTTGCACCATATTCCTGGTGCAAAGTCCAAATAATGTTGATCAAGCCAAGCCTTGGCTTCAATAGTAATTTTTCTCGCCAAAAAGCAATGCTTTAATTAACATTTTTTTTATCCATTTTTTGAAACGAACAAAAGTTGCTTCACTAAAAATGCTATAACTTACATACTAATAGTGCAACAGCTGTCAAATTTATACACGTGTCTTTTGAAGGTTAGGGCTTACTAAAAATTCATATGGATTTAATACTTGTAGCGCCATCTATGTGTCCGTCTACGAACTTGTCAGCCCACATATTATGCTGAAACAAAACAAAAATGAAAGTAGATAATTACAGAATAATAACAGAAGCTCATGGTCTGATAAAATTTACGATAACTCATAATTATTTTATAAATAAGAATTTAAGTTTCGAAACTTCGCTGATTAAAAGGACATCCTATGACCCACATCAAATAAATACGCAATTTTATCAGTTGGAAATATTTTCGATATGTTTCTAGATACACTTTGCCCTTTTTTGAATACATGCAGTGATAAGATTTTGTGCGTTATTATTTCAATTTTCAATTCCAATCGTACATTAACCTATGCATTAGACTCACTGAAAGTCTCGTGCGTGACTAGTCAAGGTCATTTATAATATGTGCTTTTTTTTTAACCTTATAATGTTTAGATAACGCAATATAGATTTTAATGTTTACAGGAATAGAAAAAGTGCTGGAGTATAAACAAACTTTATTAAAATTTATTATATTTAAAAAAGAAGTTAAATAAATTTTTAATAAAAATTAATGGATTTAATTTATTACATGGTTATGAGTTCTGCAAAACACTGAAAAAAATAGCTATTTATAAACATTGTTTTATTTTTATCCCAATTTTAAAATAGATAAGGTATTTGAATAATAAATATTTACATTAATAAAATTGATGAAAGGAAATTGATTATTAAGTTTAATTTATATAATAAAAGTACTTCTCATAATTTTGAACTTATTATGTAAAAATCAATTTTTTGTGTGTCATTGTTGAAATGATATTGTTTTTTCACAAATATAAAATTAAAACCATTTTATTTTATTTCACTGTTTATAGCATATTAATAGAACTACTAAGTTAAAAAAAGTGAAAAAAAATACTTTACATGGAGTTATTATTCTTTAATCCAATTTACCAGGTTATAAGAATTCTAATGTTAATATTAACATTAACAGTAATAAATGTTCTTACATCTGTTGTGAATATGATTTCTGTATAAAATATATTATTTTTCTTGATACAAAAATACAGAACAACGTTTGTAGCTCCCATGCAGTCTAGATTAATGTTTTTTTTTTTTTTTGTTAGTGATATTATTCAACTTTGTTCCGAATATTTTAGTTGCTATGTCATGTTTGAATCCAAACATGCTTTATATATAGCCTAGTAATAAGCATATCTATTCTGTTTTTAACACAATTTTAAAATAAAAATAGTTTTTGGCAATAGTTATCGTAGGGATAAAATTACGTAGATTGGGCATCCAAGCTAACACTTTATTGACAAAGGATCTTTTCTATTTTTAATGTACTGTTGAATATGAGCTCATAAGGATGAGATGTTAGGTGGCAATTAAACATTCATCGCTATCAACAGCTAAGACCTTAAAAAGAATGTTGCAGGAAAAATGGCTTCCGTTAATTTAGATTTTTTTAAACACAACCAAATGAAATTGATAATAAAGCAATCAAAAGATGAGGGGAATTTGTCATTGAAAAAAAAAGAGAATTATTTAATATAATAAATATATTAATAACAAAATACATAATAATATTATAAATAAATAAATAAAATAATAAATTATAAATAAATATAGTATTTTCGGATAGGTTTTCAATTTCATTACAGTCGTAAAAATGGACAGGACTGTACTTTACTATACAACTAAATATTTTCTCAAACATTATATGTGCTTTCAGTAATCTTAAAAATTAATTATTATAATTAATTAATTAGTTTATTTTATTTTACTAAACTTAATTATTTTTTATTTAATATAATTAATTTTTATTTTAATAAAATTATTTATAGTTGAAAGTGTTTATTTTGAGAAATCTCTTCATTAAGTTACAATAAAAATATAGAAGGATGTGACATGGGCCTGAATGGTCGAGTGGCTAGCGCTCTGGCGCTCGGTACCACAGGTTTCGGGTTCGAGTCCCAGTGGTGCCATGTATGTTTGTAGTGGTTCGGAATCTACTTTAGCCGCAGGTCCCGGTCTCATATGACTGTAGAGCATCACGGAGCAAAAGTCCGACTTCTACGTACGGGGTGCTACTTCACAACAGAAGGAGCGCCCTGCATGCATTAAAAAAATGTGATTTTTTTTTACTAATTAAAGCTGAATCACGTTCCCTTGCTTAAATCTTTTCATTAAAAATGTAAATCTTTCAAATAAATTTCAAGTAAATTTTTAAGTAAAACAGACTTATGTTGAGACTGGCCTTGGTCTGTGTATCCCTATTTTGTAATATCCTTTTTATCATGATTCATGCATACAAATGCATTTAAGTACCCTAACACGAAGAAGATGAAGATACATGTCAAAACAAAATCTTCAAGTTTGAATACACTTTTATGGCCATTCATATGAATCGATCTCTATGATAAATATATTGTGTCACAAAGTGAGTGTTTCATTGTCAGGCAACACAAAATCTTTTTTTTTTTTATTTCCAGTGGCAGATTATGAACAATTGCAGCAGTAAAAAAACAACAACAACAAAAAAAAACAAACAGAGAATCAACAAAACATGCTGAAAAGAAACCAGCATGTTTTGTTGGGTTCTCAGACATTTGACATCAGAAAAGAATCGACAATGTGTGTAATGCCTCTCGCACCGATTGTCAAGCTGCCCAGGTGGGTGTATTTCCCCATAGAAGACACAAGAGTTCCCCTTAAAAAATTCCCCCGGAAGACATTCTCCTTTTCATCCCTCGTCGGTGGGTTGTTCATGACATACGGAGCATTAGACAACCAATGCTCGACAAAGCAAATGAAATGATAGAAATATAAACAATAACACATATTATTTTTGCAAATGGTGTTCCTTCTAGTCTTGCATTTGAAATGCTTCCTTTTTGCGAAACTTTTTTTTTTTTTTTTTTTCAATGGCAGATTATGAACAGTTACAGCAATAAAAAGAACAGCGAAAAAAATAAAAAGAACAGAGAATCCAACAAAACATGCTGAAACAGGAGTTCATTAATCTAACATATCTCCTAGCCTCCCATATCGCTCGGCGAGAAAAAGTCTTCTCAGAGCAGATAGTGATGCAGATGCGTAGAGTCCATGGCCTCTCCAGAGGTGCATATCGGAGAAGGAACAATTTTGAGTCTGTAAAGATGGTTTCGCAGGCAGTCGGTTGTCAAATTAGCCTCCATAATAGTAAAGACATCAATATCCTTCTCACACAGAAAGCAAAAGCTCTGCGCGCTTGGATTGAGACAGTCCACCGGCATTTTCACTGTAGGACTCGAAGAGTATCAAAGTGAGGGGGAGGAAGACCCTAATGCCAAGTTAGATCTTTTAGCCACTAAAAGTGTTACCAGGTGCACCACGGGGAGGGGAGAGTCTACTGCGCACCCACAAGAAATCTTATGGAAGGAATATTTCATTATTATGTAGATTGTAAGCATTCTTACATTTTCTACGTAATTCTGCACATATTACGATGCCTGAGTGTGTCATTTTGTAAGGGGTGAAGAGGTAAAAGGTAATTTCTGTTAAAATTCAGTGGTCAATTTTTTTTTTTTCGCACTGGACTTGGCATTAAAGCCTAGTGAATCCTGCTTATCGATCTGATTGTAAGAATCAAATGTTGAAAATTTTTTAAGATTTGTGGTTTTAGACGTATTTTTCCAAATGAATCTTAAAATTTATTTAAAAATAAATTACAATTTCAAGTTTATGGATAGTTTATAAAGGAATGAAAAAAATTTAGAATTTATATAGATGTATATATATAATTAAATCTATATAATTAGCATTTTATTTCTGGTTTAGCTATAATTTCGAAACCAGTAACTCTGTTATGAATTTCAAATATTTCGTTGTTTTCAGTTGTAAATGTGCTTCGCTTTTTACTCTAAAATAAGATGAAATAAGGAGCTTGAGGATACCTTTATTACGAATGATAAATGAATTAATGTATGGTAAATTACCATTGTCTTTATTGAATGTAAGTTTGGTCAGGTCTCTGGTCATTTGCATCCAAATACTTGTTTGTACTAAAACCGTTTGTATCAAATACTTATTGTGTTTACGATTTACAGTATCCACTGTTCATCACAAATAATGATACTGTCTAAAAGGAACAACTTCTTTGTTGAACATTGAATGGTGTTCAAGCATTGCAATTTCTGCCTGTCAACTTTGTGTGTATCCATTTGTCAAGTTTTTCACATTTCAGCGCTGAAAGATGTCTCTAAACTGTTACAAAGTTTACTCCATAACCAACAGAATGTTCTATAACAGGGGTTAGTTTTTTAACCTTTGCTTTTTAGAATATCATTAACAAAGGACGCTTTTCAGATTTTCCTTGGATATGAAATTTCATATCTCGATTTCAATTCATCACTCCATCGTCTCACTGTGAATACATTAGCTGTATCATTCCCAAATGCGTTATAAAATGTTTCGTGTGACTTGGTAGCAGAATGTCTGAGTTTATATTGATATAGAAACTACGCTCATGTCCATAAATTAAGGATAATGAAGTTCAGGCAAAGAAATGGACAGAAGCAAAAACAAATTTGACTTATTTGTAAAGTCTATTTATTAAACAAAAGGTAAAGAGCAAAAAGATGCTATATGTTTGACATAATTAATAAAAATTGCGTGATTTTTACTCCCTGAGGAAATTTCAAAAAAGAACCTATTTAAAAACAGTATAACATGGTCAGTGCGATGATGGTTAATATGGAGTATGTCTCCCGGACGATGCAATACAGGCCTTACAACGACTAGGCATGCTGAGTATCAAATTATCAATCTGATCTTGGGGGAATATTACACCACATCAAGCAATGCCCTCCGAAGTTCTGGGTTGACAGGTGGAAGGGGGTTGACGGCTGCAACTCGTCGGCCAAGCATATCCCACACATGCTCTATTGATTCAAGTCCGGTGAGTATGCTGGCCAATCCATACGGGTGATATCCTCCAATTGAAGGTATTCGTCTACAATGTTTGCACGGTGAGGACGGGAGTTGTCATCCATAAACAGAAATTCAGCACCCATGGCGCCCCGAAACAAACGTACATGTTGTTCCAGAATGACATCCCGATAGATGTGGCCTGTTATCGTTACACTCTGAACATGCAGGTCGTTCTGGAACCAAGAATAATTCTCCCCAAACGAGCCATCCTGCACCACCGTAACGGTGTCGCTCAATGATGTTCTCGGTGGTAACGGGTACCTGGCGCTTCCATATGAAAGTCCGCGGAATCAGACTGCAACCAAACCTGGACTCTTCGGAAAACATCACACCAGACAACTGTTGCGGTGTCCACAATGCATGCTCTCAACTCCAGGTTAATCGCAGGCGACAGTGAGTTGCGGTAAGTGGAACACATCTGACAGGCCTACGAGCATATAGACCAATGTGCCCTAAGCGCGTCTGTACACGGTCTGCCTTGAAACTGTCGTACCGGTAGCTGAAGAGAGCTGACGAAACAGGTCGGATGCTGTGCTCCGTCTGTTTTTTTGGCAGTAACTGCTAAATATCGGTCCTCATTCGGCGTTGTAACTCGGGGCGACCTGTGCTGTAACATCTACCACATTACCATCATCTTGGAATCGTTGCCAAAGCCTGGAGATGACACTCTTAGCGATTCCAAGTTCCTCGGATACTTCCAGCTGGGTACGTCCACATTCCAGTCGTCCGATAATTCTACCACGTAAAAAATCATCCAAATGCTTCCTTTGTTCCATAATTATGTGGTTAGTGCACTGAAAGGCTTTTAAAGCGCTTAGAACAATTTTACTTCTTTTTGCCACCATTCCTTATATATACCTCTCTTACACTCTCGTCAGTGTGACGTACTATCCGCGCCATCTGGTGGTTTCCTGTAATTTGCATATTCTTTTCTTCAAGATGTGTGTGATAATTCTACAGGTGACATTTTTATTTTAGAGTTCAATTTCTGTGTGATTCTGAATTATGAGTGGCATTTTGTGGGATTCCATGTTTCTGCTCGGTTCAAGAATTTCCTAAAGTTTTGGCATTTATATGCAAAAACGAAATGTACCATTAGATAGAGCACGGAATGAGTAACAAAAAAATCATAGATAACACTCAGATTTAACTGAATACTGATAGATATATATTTTACAGAACGTCAGATAATACTATAAAGTAATAACCTAAAAAATTAAAGCAATTAAATTGAATAATATATAAATAAAATACTTTTAAATTTTGTTATATCCAATAATTATATATATATTTCGAAACATGGAAAGAATGTTTGTATATGTTCACACGCATGCCATATTTCTTAACAAGTAATTCAGCTGACCTTTTACAGTTAAATATTTCAGTCAGTAAAATTAGTTTTGAAAATTTTAAAATCCCGTTAGATAAACTTTATGTACTCAATAATATGACAATGGTAATATATATCTAATAACAATGGTAATTTCCAATATTATTTTGTAACGTCTAAAAGTCATGATAAGATGTCATTGAATGAATATTGTAGATAAAGTAATATAACAAATTACAGGTTTTTAATTGAAATGGTCGTTGCGCCATGTAGTTATAGAAAGTCTTTAAAATAATCAGAGAAGCTTTTAATATATTGATATTCATTTCTTCATTTATTATTTAAATCCTCGTTATAAAATTTATTAAAATAAATTTAAAACAGAAATTAAAAATAAAAAAGAAGATTATATCTAGTATTCATGATATGTAAATTGACACCGTAAATACGTATTCTCTTTAAGTTTTATGCTATTAATGTCCTAGTCAGATTAATAAAATTTGTAAGTTTTTTTTTATTTTAAAGCATTCATTACAGATGATTTACAGTGCCAGGTTTGACTTCAATAAATCTCGTTTCTTTATTAAAATATTCATCAAGAAGATTGATTGATTTTCAAGTATAGATCCTTAATTTATCAAGAAATGATGTTTGGGTCGTGTAATGTGGGAAGGTGTGGCGTCGTCCATGATAGGGAATTTTGGACTTACGTTGCAGAAAAATTTACATTTTGAAGCAAATAAGTATTCTTTATGTGTAAATATATATACATTAAAAACAAAAATTTTTAACAGGAAAATATATAAAAAACATATCTCGCTTATTACTGTTTGTTGAATAAAAGTAAAATTAACTTATTTAGATTCTGTAATGAAAGAATATCAGTCTTCTTTTTTATTTCAATTTTTAATGTTTTTATTCAGAATTCAGTTCAAAGCCACTAATTTCGAACTTCTTATGAATTAGATGTAAAATAAATAAATCAACAAAAATTACATTAATGGTAAAAAATGAAAAATATAACTAAACAAATGAAAAAGAAATCTCAAAATATATTACTGGTGTCCAAGAAGTAAGAGCAATTTTCAATTTAAAATTCCCGGGGCTTATGGAATTTCAATTTTTTTTCTTTAGGTTGCTGTAACTGTCCTTGACATTCGTATGAAATTTCACGCCAAAATATTCATTAGTGTTTGAGTTACGCATGGCTTTGTGAGACGTTAAAACTGGTTCCGGCGATTTTTAAAAATGTCTGAATTAATTGAGCAAAGAACTTGCATTAAAGTTTGTTTGCGGAATGAATATTCATATGTGGAAACGTATAGAATGTTGCAAACGTATTCGGTAAGCAAACTGTATCGGAAAGAAATGTTTAAAAGTGGTATAAACAGTTCAAAGAAGACAGAGAATGCGTTGAAGACGAAGAGTCCTCTGGTCGACCATCAACCTCAACCGACGAAGTTCACGTCAAAAAATTAAAGATTTGGTGCTTGCAAACCGTCGATTTACAATTAGAGACCATGTTGATGATATTGGAATTTCAAAAGGATTGGTCAATTCCATTTTGGGCCTCAAACGCGTCAAATCTCGATTGGTACTGAAGACACTGAATGCGCCAGCTCACACTGCATTGAGTGTTCGTGACTTTTTTTCGCCCAAAATGAAACCCATACCGTTCCACAACCCCCATATTTACACCATGCGACTTCTGACTATTCCTAAACTGAAAAACCACTCCGGTTACACCGTTTTTGAGTCGACTGAAGAGATTCAACTTGAATCCCCGCGCGGTTTGAAGGCCATCGCTGCCGATGACTTTTTAGCCTTCATTGAGGATTGGAAAAAAAGTTGATATAAGTGCATTGTGTTCGGAGTTAATCACTTTGAAGGCGATGAAATAAAATTTGAAAAGAGTTTTTGAAAAAAAGATTGGTCTTACTTTTTGGGCACAGTAGTAAATTGCTTTTAATGTGTGATAATAAATAAATGATAATCGTTGTTATTGTATGAAACATTATTTTTAATTAATAAATGACATTGGGAAATACAATGGCAATCATTGTTTTTGGAAGTGCGATTAAAAATTCCAAAAATCATAGTTTTGACATGAAACACAATCAAGTCGAGAAAAAAAAATTAATCAGTATTTAGATATAAAGTTTATTTATGAAGCTTATAATTTTGAAATTTTAAATAAGAAATAAAAAATAATTAAATCTTCATAAATAATAAAATTCATAAATATAGCTTCATAAATAATTAAATTGAAGCTTATTATTAAAAATCTATTGATTTATTATTGTTAGTGTAGTTTTAGCCATAATTTACATTATTATGTAGTTGATCATTATTCATTTTATTGTGTAGTTAACCATTATTTATTCTGCTAGTTTTATTCACAAAACCTCTTATATATATATTTCAAATAATCTAATTTAAATTCTAAATATTAGGTTTGTTGGAATCTCGTGGATAGTACGTTGAATTTCCGAATTGATCTGAAGCCATGGCTAAAGAAACTTCTATTTCGGGCTGGTATATTAATCCAGTAGACTAGACCGTTGGGCTCGAAGATTAGAATAAAAGGGTGTTCTTTTGAAATTGCGGTGGCGAAAATGTGTGCAGTGTAGTAAAACCTTGTGATGTATCCTTGGTAACGGTGAATCTGCTAAATAATTGTTGTTCTAGTGAAATTGACCTGAGCTTAAAATAAATAAAATCCTTTTTCAGATTATTAACTCTAATCTAATATACTGCTTTTTATGCTAAGTAAAATACACACCACAATAATAACTTGTATAACATTTAGGAAATAATTAGAATAGACATACTTGGAAAACAATAACTAATTTTTTGAAATTGATTTTGGTATTTCATTGATTCAGCGATGTGTGGATAGATTTTAAAAAATTGAAAATTGAATAACAATAATTTATAAAATTTGTATATAAAAATTTTATTTGTAATAAAATTTAAATAATAATAATTTATAGTACGTGAATGATTTTTGTAATGTATGCAATATAACAGGGGTCCCCAAAATTTTCAGCCTTAGGGCCATACTGTTTACTCCAGTAAGTACCAAGGACCAAAACCGTTTTTCATTTTTCTGCCGTTATCTATAATTTCTAGACTATTCAATTCCTGGGGATTTTCAGGATAAAAATCATATGTTTGATTCAGGATATATACATTCCAAACATCGATATAAATACATATGCGATACTCTTTACCCAACATAACTACCGAGGGTAACCACGTCATGTTCAATAGTTTACATTGTTAGTGGATTCATTTTAATTATTTGTTAGTTGTTATGCTTGGGTTAAATTTTTCTGCGTATTATGCTTGTCATTAAGATTTACCTAGAAAGTAAATAAAACCGAGTTATTATCATTTCTGTGTTTTGTTATCCAACTTATTACAGCAACAATAAAACTATTTGCTGTCGCGAAGGAGGAGCCGGATTGTGGATATCGGGGGCCGTAGTTTGAGACCCCTGCAATATAATATTGGTGAATATAATGCAATCGGGCTTATTCAGCCTAATTATTGTTGTACAACGCAGAAAATTATTTTTATTTTGAAGCTGAATGTAATTTTTTCAATTTAAGTGTTTAAGAATATGAAGAAATTTTAATTAGGATGCAGAGGATATTGTTTCAACCTATTTCATGTTCTGTATTAAATGGTCTTTACATTTTATTAGCTACAGCAAACTCATTAATCACAAATTTAAGTTATAATATATTAAAAGTAACTTTTAAATTATCTGAAATCATTTTGTATGTTTGTATGTTGAATAATTTTAGAATGTTTCTTAATGAATTTACGAAAAATTTTAATTAGGATGCAGAAGATATTGTTTCAGCTTACTTTTCATATTCTGTTTTAAATGGTCTTTACATTTTATTAGCTACAGAAAACTAACATTAATCACAAATTTAAGTTATAATATGAAAGTAGCTTTTAATTTATCTGAAGCCATTTTGCATGTTTGTATGTTGAATAATTTTAAGAATGTTTTAATGAATTTACGAGAAATTTTAATTAGGATGCAGAGGATATTGTTTCAACTATTTTCATATTCTGTTTTTTGGTATTTGCATTTTATTAGCTAAAGAAAACTAACATTAATCACAAATCTAAGTTATAATAGATTAAAGTAACTTTTAAATTACCTGAAAACGTTTTCATTGTTTGTATGTTGAATAATTTTAGAATGCTTTAACGAATTTACGAGAAAGATTAATTAGGATGCAAAAGGATATTGTATCAACCTATTTTCATGTTCTTTTATAAATGGTCTTTACATTTTTATTAGCTACAGAAAACTCACATTAATCACAAATTTAAGTTATAATAGATTAAAAGTAACTTTTAAATTATCTGAAAAATTTTTTATTGTTTGTATGTTGAAAAATTTTAAGAATGTTTTAATGAATTTACGAGAAATTTTAATTAGGATGCAGAGATATTGTTTCAGCCTGTTTTCATGTTCTGTTTAAATGAAGTTCTTACATTTTTTAGCTACAGAAAACTAACATTTATCACAAATTTAAGTTATAATAGATTAAAAGTAACTTTTTAAATTATATGAAAACTTTTTCATTGTTTGTTTGTTGAATAATTTTTAGAATGTTTAACGAATTTACAGAAAGTTTAATTAGGGATGCAGAGGATATTGTTTTCACCTAATTTCATATTCTGTTTTAAATGGTCTTTACATTTTATTAACGACAGAAAACTAACGTTAATCACTAATTTAAGTTATAATAGATTAAACTTTTTTAAATTATCTGAAAACTTTTCATTGTTTGTATTTTGAATAATTTTTAGAATGCTTTAACGAAATTACGAAAGTTTAATTAGGATGCAGGATATTGTTTCAACCTATTTTCATGTTCTTTCATAAATGGTCTTTACATTTTCTTAGCTACAGAAAAACTCACATTAATCACAAATTTAAGTTATAATAAATTAAAGTAACTTTTAAATTAACTGAAAAGTTTTTCATTGTTTGTATGTTGAATAATTTTTAGAATGCTTTAACGAAATTACGTGAAAGTTTAATTAGGATGCAGAGAATATTGTTTCAACCTATTTTCATGTTCTTTCATAAATGGTCTTTACATTTTCTTAGCTACTGAAAACTCATATTAATCACAAATTTAAGTTATAATATATTAAGGTAACTTTTAAATTATCTGAAGTAATTTTGCATGTTTGTATGTTGAAATATTTTTAGAATGTTTTAATGAATTTACGAGAAATATTAATTAGGATGCAGAGGATATTGTTTCAACATATTTCATGTTCTGTTTGTCAAATGCTCTTTACATTTTATTAGCTACAGCAAACTCACATTAATCACAAATTTAAGTTATAATAGATTAAAAGTAACTTTTAAATGATCTGAAAACTTTT
>BPLR01018546.1:0-14448 GCA_021605095.1 Caerostris extrusa
TAACTATTATACTGATCAATATCTCAATCTTATTATCAATATCTCAATCTTTATTACTGCAGTCAATATAATAAGCTAAATTAAGCTTTACAGCAGCGGAATAAGCTATGCTTGATTCCGCTGCTGAGCCAATATTTCACGCAATATCATTTCTATTATTACAAAAAATGTATTCAATTCTGTTTTAATTGGTAAGAAGATATTCCTGTTTCGATATTCAATTTTGGGGGTCGATTTTTTTCTAATTAGGAGAATTATTTTAGTTGAAATTAATTTAAACTGATATTAATTAATTAATTAATTACATAAAAATAATAAAATATAAAATTAATTTTAAAAAAATATTATAAAAATAAAATGATTAAAATTAAAAGTATTAAACATATAAGTAATTTCAACTAATTATTAATTAATTAGTTTAAATTCAATTTAGTTTTGAAGTTTTTTATTGATTGGTTTCGATATTCTCCTTTGAAAGATATTACAATCTATTACATTATTCTACTCAGAAATGGTGTCATATATCATATTTAGATCGATGTATTATCAGATATCAATAAAGGGAAATCTAGAGGAATTCTCTTTTTATTTTCATTTTTCTTACTCATATAAAAGTTGACATTTTTTGTTAACTATGGCTGACGTAAAATAAAATTATTAAAAATTATGAAAATTGTTATTTATAATATGTTATGACTATAAACATTTAACAAAAAATGAGTTTATTTCTTTGACAAATGTGAGAGGTCAAACTTTTAAAATAAGTAGGCTAAAAGTTTCAGCTTTGTCCTTCTTTTTACAAAAAAATATTTAAAAATTCAGTTCAGCTTTCTTATTTACCAGAGGGGCCTGTATAATGTGAGTGGTTTCCGTTCAAAGGCAGAGTTGGGTTGAACTCCAATAAGCGGAGCCAACCATCCGCTCCTATATCAGGGATGGTGAGGATAAATGTTGAGCCAGGGAATCTTCCAGTGAGATGAGGAAATTAAGTCCTGCCTTTTTATTGCAACAGAGTAGCATTTGTTTGTCATGTTGCATACTACCAGATAACTTAATCACCTATAAATATAAATTAAAAAAATTTAATTTAATAAAATTTAATTAAATTAAACTTTTAGACACTGTCTTAGTTCACAAAAATATATTAGGACTATCAGATTTAATAAAAATATATTAGTATTAAATTGATTTTATCTAATGGTTAGATGTCTTTATTTTTCGATTAAAAAAACTAGAAAGTTTTTATATATAATTATTTAAATAATTAAATTAAAAAGTTTTTAAATAAATTTGTTAAACGATTTGGGATTTCTAAATGATTTAATCCGCTGATCTTATTGTTACATATTGTGAAAATTCTGATATTTTGATTTATCACAGGTAACGATTTTTTTAAAGATGAGTATATTTTTTCAGTGTACTTTTTAATAAATATTAAATATTGTCATTAAAATTTAGTATGAGGAAAACTGTCGCAATGATAACATTGATGATTTTCTTTGGGCTATATTTGAAGAAAACCATCCTTAAATTGCAAGCAAGTGGATTCGTGCATTTTATACAAAAATTTGAAGAAATAATATCCTTTTCTATGTTTTGATTATCAATAGTTTCAATTTTTATGGTTATTCAAGTAAACTGTCTGAAAAATCACAAAACCGATTTTCTACCAAAAAACAAGAAGCAATTTAAATTTTAAATCAATAAAGCAATCCCTAAAATGCTTTTTACTTAACTTCTTGAAGGCTATTGTAAGTTTTTGTTGAATGTCTTTTTTTGTGGTTAGAAAATCATTTGAAAAGTTAATGTTTCAGGAATGTTTATATTTAAATTACATGTGATAATGCGGAATATCAATAAATCAATGAATAAACAGCTGCCCATCGCGTTATATTAAAATCATCTTTAATATTATCTAAACTCTCAGTAGTAGTGTCTAATAAAGCGAAACTAAATCAAGCTAACTCAGCTCTAAATTTGCGTCAACTCGTATTAATCAAAATATGTAATATCAAAATTATTTTATTTTAACAATTTAACAGTTAATTTTTTTAACAGTTTTCCTATATGATATAAAGCCGCTTGAGAGCTATATAAGGCTGATCTGGATACTGTGCAGCGTGGGTCAATGTAACAGCCCTATCACTGCCGAGTCCAAAGCATCTGAGTGTCCATCTGAAAGTCCAAGCAACTGGACAACATGTCTATTAGCATGATTGGCATGATTTACAGGGGGCTGACAGTTCATTCATTCATTCATTCATTTTGGCACAGTTCATTCATTTGCTTCATTGTAAAGAGAATAGCGCAGCAGTAATTCATCTGTGAATGAGCTGCGTTTATGACTGATATTTGTTAGATCCATGACAACGTACTACCCGCATACTACTGTGCTAATCAAGCAATTGTTTTGCATAATTTCAATGTAAAACGTTCGATCCCTGAGCATTGAGTGACTTTCATATTTTTGAAGTGAGGTCTGGATGCACATCGTTTTTGCTTCAACGAAGTGTTTCAAGGCACAGTGTAGACTTGTCTAAGCACTGGTGAATTTAAACTATTATGAAGAAGGTATTGGAAACTCGTCCACGGAATGTCAAATATCACAATGTTCATGGTGACTAAGTGGAAAATCACATTGATTGTATTTGACTCAGGAAATAAAATAATTTTTATTCAGACTTGTCTTTAGTTAATGATACATTGAAGGCTGAACAAATAGCCCCCTGTAGGGTTTTTTCACTATGGGTGGATCAAAAGGTACAGAGAAATATTTCTATTGGGCTGGTTTCATATCATTATGAAATATTGTACAAACGCCATAAAATTTTGTTACTGTTTTTTTTAATAGAAAATTTGCCACACAAACAGAACAGAAATTTATTATTCTGCATTATTTTTTAAAAATGTTTATGTATTTATTTTTATTTGTTTTGTGTTCAGAAATAAACAATAAAGATGGCAAATGATGAACTAATAATATTATAACTAAACTATATATTGCTTTTTAAATATTTCATGCATTTTAACTAATTGTTAATTTTACTTATTTTTTAACGATTATTTCCGTTAACTGATTATTATTCATGTCCAAAATTTAAAAAGAAATTATTAAAAAAAAAAAAATATTTAAACGTTTATTATTCATTAGATCCTATTGGATGTTCACAAAAATAATAATGATTTTCACGAAAAAGAGCAAGACAAATATAATTTATAATATAGTCTTTAGTCTTTATCACTTCGTAAAGCTAAAATATCACTTTAAGAATATTATCGGAAAAGTTATTATTTACTTATCATAGTTATTAAGATATCACTTTTAAGAAACCTATTAGTATTAAATGCTTATTTTACAAAGGATATCATAAAGACACTACATATCTATTTTATATTCAAAAGAGGAAAATCTTTCCATCAGTTCATTTGTTTGTATATTCCATAGCAGATTACCTACATACTAAGTGCACCCAAATACTGCTTTTTACAATCATCAAACACATCATTTGATGAATCAATGAAAACATATGGAAGGCAAAGAGGGGTTTTTCGTTGGATATATTCGAAGGATATTGAAACAAATTCACTCAAGGTAAGGATTGTGGTCCCAAGAGGTAAGGACAACCCATTCGCTTAATGGTCCATTCCAAGTAACCGAAAGTGAGACTCATTTTCTTCCTGATGAATGGGATATATAATTATTACCTTTTACTATCAGGATATTACTCCTTCTAGAAGGCTGGAGTACCATTCGTCTTTATATATATCTAGAAAAAAGAATACTTTTTAGATCTACTCTTTTATTATTAAAAATAAAATTAAAACTTGTTTTTTAAAATTATTTCGTATACTACTATTGGGTTGGCAATTAAGTGACTGGTGATTTTAAATAACATGAAAATTCAAATTTTTGCTCAAACATGAAACTTGTCCTTTAATTTTCAAAACTTAAATAATTGTTAAACGTGTCCGTAATCCGTTAAAAATAAGGTATTATCCGTTTTTGTCAATGACCTATTGTCATCTTTCAGGCTGTATCATAACTCCATGTTCATAAACTTAATTTTTACCAGCAAAAAACTGAATTAAATGTGATTTTACATCAGCAGCGTCATTAAAAATTTTACCATTTAAAGTTTTGTGTATTATCATTTTACCATTATGAGTTCTGCATGGAACGAAATAAAATGGTAATCTTGCTTCATATAGTTCAAGTACTATTTTTCCTTCCCTTGTAAAACATTTAAAAATGTCCACCGTTTCATATTTTTAAAGGTGAAATTTTTTGACATCATATGACAGCTTTGCTACAATTAAACCTAAAGAAAATGATTAAGAAAAATGTTTTATTATTAGAAATAAAAACTAAGAAAAGGTTCCTACCGTATTATCTTAATGCATTTCAATTAAATCAAATTATCTAATCAATCAAATCTAATTGTGTTAAATAGTTAAAATAAGCGAAAAACTATTGAGGAGTGTCAATTTTTTATTGATTTTTTTTCCATAATCATCCCCCTGCATTTCATGTTTTCACCTAGAATAGATTGTTTATAATAAATAAACTACATATATTTGGGGAAATATTAATCTAAATCAAATTGATTTTTAATCAAATGTAATATTTATTTATTCATGATTAAAACATATCCTAACTTCTTTAAACACATATCCTTAAAATATCAGTTTCATTTCATGCAATAATTGTATATATTACATGATATGTAACACACTACTTTTCAATTTACAAATATATAAAGTAGGTAATATATCCATACATAATTCAGTCAAAATAACTCAAGCAGAATGAATATTGTTCGATGATGCTTGAACCATATGTTAAAATAAATTATTGTCTACATAATATGCCATCAGATAAATTATTGCAATATCGATGTGGTTAATCGTAAGAATCGATTCGTCTAGTAATTTAATAATGGGATTGGCTATGAAGTCAAGTATCTAGCTTATCTGGATTAAATAGATTATTTAAAATTGCTAAATTATTTCTATTAAACAAATGAGACTTGATTATAATAATGATTAATAAGTAATCCTAAAATTTTACGAATTTTATATAAGATGTGAAATATAGTTCAAAATAAAATAAAAAAAATTTCTAAAATAAAAGTTTCTAGATTACTATAAACTAATTTTGTCAGTTATGAACTAAGTCAGTAACTATTTAAAGTTAAGTTTGCTTCTTAAATATAATTCAACCTAATCAATTTAATTGTCAAACCTTACAAAAATGTAAATATGTATTACAAAAATGTAAATTTAAAATTAAGCATTATGATATGAGAAGTCAATTTTTTATATTGAATATATTTGAAAAATAATTTTTTTATTCTATCACAACTGTATTGACGTTATATTTGGAGTTGTAAAAATTTATATAAAACAAATGATAACGTAAATGAGGTAATATGTGCAATAGAGAAGTTCTAACATTTGACTCATATAAAAGGATATATTTAAAATAATAATATACACAGTCCCTGATTTTAACACTTAATCTCACCAAAATTACAGCTGTTCTAATATTATCAAAGATACATACACAAGTACTTGCTACAATTAGTAATATTTTTCAAATGGATCACCATGATGGAGTATGGCTGCCTATTTCAAAATGTCATTCTTTTAGAGTAATTCTGTTTCATTTGATGGAAACAAAACTTAAATTGAAATTACCACAATCCAATTTCTTCCGATGACTTGAACGAAAACGCAATCTTGTAAAATGTTAATTGCATAAATGTAAGAAATATTTAAGCGTATTTAGTCAAATGATACATAAAGTATCGTAATGATAACGGCATTTCTATCTGAAAAATTATTCAGCCACTTTGCTTAACAAAAGTAATTTTTTTCTAGATATTAATTTTTAAGAGAGTAAATTGTATTTTTTAATAAATATTTTATAATTTTCTTTAAAAGCATCTATTAGTTGAAATTATGTATTAAGAATAAATCGAAAAGAATATTATTACCATAAATGACATTATCAGCGGAAATTTTATTTATTATTATTATTATTGTAAATATTATATCTGCATACTATTCGCCTAATTGTGTCATTTCGTTGTTAAACATATCCTATTATTTTCTAAATGTTTGGTATTTAAATTAGTTAATTAATAACTATTGTATAAAGCAGATATATGGAAATCTTAAATATGAGAGCATATATTTATTTTCAAATGTGCGAAGTATATTTTAAAGAATAACTTACAAAATCTATTAATAATAATACAATTAGTCATTCCTGTATAAAAGAAAAATATATAACTAAACAATTTATATAAATGCTAAAGCTTCTCCAGAAATTAGGGAATATTAATATTCAAGACAGAAAGATAATATAAACGGTACGGTAACATAAAAGTCTTTTAAATTTACTAGATTTATAGGTTGTTTCTAGAAGTAATTACGGTTTTCTATTTTAACATAAAATAAAAAGCTGCATAATATAAAAGAATATATCTTGTTCATGAATCTTATTTTTCTGTTCAGTTTATTATAAAAGAAAATAAGGAACAATTGAGGATTAACTATCTAAAAGAAATATTGTTTTACTCAAATACTACTCAAATAAATCATGTTTCGTATAATCGCAAATATACTGATCATTCATAAAATGCGCGTGTTATATACACCGAACTTCCATAAAATATATCTATTACCTCCGTAAAATGTGTGTTTTTCCGAAGAAGCAATCATTTCTTTGCTCGAAATACAGTAAATTAATTCGATTCAGGTTACGAGCGTGGGGAGTCCTACATAACTTGAGAACTTTTTTTACCTTTCCATAAAACACCCATTTTCTGGCAAAATAATTTCTAGTCCTTTTGTATGGAAAAAAAGTTGCTTGTGTTTAAAGCCTTTTTTAAAAATCTTTGTTATAATAAATCACTGCAAATCAATAATTAAACATTACATAATTTATAAAGTCAACCATTTATGTAATCGCTAAAAAATATTCTTAAAAATGAATTAAACTTCACAACAGCTTTTTAAATTTATGTAGCGCATCTTTCTTTTGTTGTAATTAGCTAATCGAACCAGTCTAATATAATATATATAATGTGTGTGTTCTTCAAATGCATACATACAGTATTATCATCTATTGTATTATTATTATCCAGGGACTTCCATTGTATTATTTATCTTGATAAAGACTATTTTCCTTTTGGATAACTGATATCCTTTGTGTAATTTTTTATACATGTATATAAAGTATATTTTCTACATTCGTATTCTTTATTTTACGGCAACATGGTTATCTCTTATCTTACACAATTCTGGTGTAAATAGAACCGTCGGGTATTATATATTGTTGCAGTGTTTTATTAACCTGGTATTTTTTAAGGTTATTGCTTAGACACAACACATTAGTTTTAATTTATTTGTGTTTTGATATGACTATTTTTATGGGATTTATGCTGAGTTACTTAATGCGGATCTTAATAGAAAGAGATGTTTTATTTTAAATATGTAATGGGGGAAATAAATTCTGTTAATTTTTTTAATTTCAAAACAATACACATATCATGCATTTAATAAAAAGTTGATAAAGGGAAATCAAAGACAGATTGCCATAAACTTGATTTATCTAGTTTATCTCGAATAGAATTGCAATGTAATAAATAAATAATAATTAAATTAGATAAAAAATTTCCTTATAAAAATTAAGATTTGATACAGTCGGAGGCTGACAAGACTGCAGTTACTGATAATATTATAGGGTAATTAATGGTGATAAATTAGAGCTTTTAATATAAATAATTTTTTATATATATTTGATATAAATTAGATTTTAAAAAATAATTATTGTTTAGAATGGGCATATTCTTTCCTGTCGTCTGACTTATAATTTCTGTTTATAATTTTACTTTATTAATCTGGCATTTCATGCGAGTATATTTTAATATATATATATATATATATATATATATATCTGTACATGTGTTTACACATGTGCACTTGTACATCTGTACATGTGTTTGTCACTGTACTCCTCCTAAACAGCTGGGCCGATTTTAATGAAATTTTGTGTGTGTGTTTGAGTGGGTCCCTGGATGGTTTTATGGTTTAGATTCACAATTGGACCCGATAAATGGCGCTGCAATCGATGTAATTCCTTTGTATGTGTGTTTGTCATTGAACTCCTTCTAAACGACTGGGCGTATTTTTGATGAAATTTTTTTGTGTGTGTTTGAGTGGATACCTGGATGGTTTAACTAGGAATATAACTAGGTGTAGAGAGAAAGATAGTAGTCTGTAAAAGCTGAAGTGTGACGGGTAAGTATCCTCGTCGACCTGTTAGTGTTTCGTGCTGAAAAAGGCCTACTCTCCCGTTGAGAAAAAGAAGTCTTGCTGTCAAGTGACAGATGAGTACGACTCTGGGACAACCAGCTTTATTGCTGACCATTCAAAACTATCCTTTACAAACAATTTATTTGTTGAAAGCAGAGTACAAGTAACTGAATGACATCTTCAATAAACTTATTGTAAAAATTTCTGTAAGTGTAAAAATTTAAACTTGCTGAATAAACAGCTTTTTCGTATTGACAAAATTGTCAAATTAAATAAATAAAAGCGATTTTAATTAATGATAATCTGTATTGAATTGTTAAAATAATTAGTTTCGATTTCCACCTTTGAATACCGAAAAAAACGCCGAACATTCCTTCTTGCCAACCCAATTTATATAGAAAGTAATAAAACATATTTGATATCTAGTCAGTCCTAACACAGCAAATAAATTGTCTTGTAGATTGTAACATACATATATCTATATATAGAGAGAATTATTTACGGGTTTCCAATTAAAAGAGAATTTTTAACACAATTAAATTATATCTGAATTAATTGTTCAATATTAGTACATTAGAGCCTGAATGGCCGAATGGCTAGCGCTCTGGCGCTCGGTACAACAGGTTTCGGGTTCGAATCCCGGCGGTGCCATGGATGTGTAGTGGTTCGAATCCACTTAAACCGTAGGTCCCGGTCTAACATGATCGTAAAGCGCTGCGGGGGGGTAATGTTGTTCAGCGTCCATGGCTTATTTTCATGCTGCACGCACCTCCTGGGTAGTGCTAAGTGAGTAACGTTTGTGCAGCACTTGCCTTAAGGCATCAAAGACAAGTGTCTAAGTGTTTGCCAGCTACCTTAGAACAAAAGAACAATATATGTATATTATATTACTACTTAATGATATTAATAATTTTTGTACGTTATATTATTTGTATGTGTAATCTGGGTTATATTTTATATGTACATATTTATTTCAACCTTATTGTGTGTTCTTCATTTTATGAATGTGTAGTAATCTCTTATCCGAATGAGATTCTGAGTAAAAACGAATATATTAGGATATAAATAATGCTGTAGTCTTTACTTGATATGGCATTATAATAGTTATTACAGAATACAACATAAGGGTGTAATTTAGCTAAATTTTGATGGGACAAGTTTGTTGGATATACAGAGTAGGTTATTGCTAATTCTATTGTATTAGTGTAAAAGTTTATTGGGTGATAATAATTTAGTTGTATTAAATAAATTTAAGTTATTGAGGAGGTGATTTAAGAATAATTTTAATATTAATTTAACAACACATATGAATGTATTATAGCTATTAGAGGTAAATATTAAATACTATTTTCTTTCATTAAAAAATGTAACTTTTCTGAGAATATTTAAGCCATGATTTTTACTGCTATGTTTTGTAGAAAATTTCACTTTGCCAAGGATACTGCATTTTCGAGAAGGCCTCTCCTGAGCATATACTGATTCCCTTAAAACATATGGACAAAATCAAGCAAACGTTCATATGCATTAACGTATCAAAACCCCCACAAAAGGAAATTTTATTCTCTATTTTTTAAAAAGGATTTGACACACGGTTTGTCAGGAAACATTTTATAACGTAACACTAAATTATATTTATAATTATATCTAAATTATACTACTTGGGCAAAAGGTTAATGAATAAAAATTTTTGTAATAATAAAAATCTTTATACTGTAGGACAATCCTAAGTTAGTTTTCCAAAGGCTAAATTTTTAAATATTAATAAAATATTTAATTTTTTTAGTCAGTATATTGTGAAGTTTGCTGAATAAGAAAAGTAGTAATATCATATATTTTTATTAATATTTTACTTTATTATGGGAGACACCTCATTCATTAGTGACATTTATTAATAATCTCTGACATATTTATTACTTAGTTTCATCCACTAATTTAAACTAGGAGACAAAATAGTTACAAGTTACAAAAAAGTTATTCAATATTATAATTTTATAAAGTGTTTGTGCAACATTAAATCTAATTTCAACCTTAGGATTGTTTGTAAGCGTTTCTTTAATGAAGAAGGATAAATATTTTCTGAAAAAGTGTTTAAAAATATGGAACCCAAAATAAGTTCACCAATCCTGCTCTCAAAAAGAGAAACGTCCTAATTTAAATTTCGCAGAAATCAACTTTTTTAAAAAAAAAGAATGCAAGTTAAATTTAAGAACATTATGAAGGTCTTGGGCTTTAATGCTTTTAAATTAAAAACATACTTCAGTGAAATATTTTCATTAACCACCTTCATTTACGAACCCAATTAATCAATGTGATTAAATTTGATAAATTACTTCTATCTATTTATTTTTCAGTTTCTTTACTATGCATCGCAATGAATTGTTCCGCATGAATTGTTATCTAGTGCTAAAAAAATATGTCTATTTAATCCACCTTGTTTCATGAACAATTTTCATCTTAATATTTTTTAACATTTTATTAGTATTTTTGTTTGGTTAAATAATTTTATTTTACATTTATTATTCATATCTAAATATCTAATCAGGCAAACAGTTACTAATTAAGAATTTAAGTGGTATATAATTAGTAACTGAAAATCAATATTTTTTTGTACTATTTACAGTAGGTCAGAAACAAAATAAAAAAAAATGCATCGTTAGTTATGTAGCAAAATCTTAAAAACCACATAAAAGATAAAGCTTGAAATTAATACTAGGATGTATGAATTAGTAATTATTAACTAAAACTAACTAATTCAATATTAATTATCAATGTAAACAAACATATCGGGTATGAAAAAAACAATAAAGTAGGGATCAACCATATGAGATGTATATTCTCAAGAAAACACACTTCTTCCCAATTATTTTAGGTTAACCGTTTAGCCTGCTTCAAATGATTAAATTTATAACTTCCAAATAATTCATAGAGATCATCTATTCTTATTTCAATATACGTTGCAGAAACAAAAACATAGAATATTGAGTTTTTTTAAAGGTATTTAAAAATATTAAGTGTTTTAGTGGCTAATACACTATCCACAGAATAATATATTATGAAAAAATTAAAGCCACACATGAAAGAAAAGGCGTATTGAGTTTTTGTGCAAAACGAAAAATACACAATACGTATATTTGCGAAAAACGACCAGATCCAAAGAACATGTATTTTGACAGGGGGTTATGTTTTTCAATGACGGACCGCAATATTGAATACCTGTTATATGTGGAGTTTAGTGAGAGACTATGTATTCCAGTACTATGCTATCCCATTACTTCTGAGGGGCTGATTTCAACGTAGAATCCTTTGTATGGGAGATCAGTTACAAGTAACTCTTTCCTTCCTAGCATTCCCCACACATATTTTATTGGGTTCATTGTTGGGAGTTGGCCAAACCATACTGTTTAATTAACTTGTTATTGAAATAACTTGAATTGTTATAATTTTTATGAAAAATAAACGCTTATTATGTATATTATTAGGTAAGCACATCCAATCATAATCATCACCACATCTCAATAAAACACAATTGCACTTTGCATGCTAGATACGTTATAACATATTCTGCATGTATTAATTAAAACTGAAGGTCTTGGAAAAAAGTTTTTCCAAAACTTTTCACTAAAAATTTGCTGCTACTATACAGACATGCAAACCATTGGTATCGATGTCTTCCTGGCGGTCTGCTTTTTTCTACAATTTGAATTTTATTTAGAAATTATAGTTGCTAATTTTTTAAAGACTCAACGTAACTCAAACACTATTGAATATTTAGTCGTCAAATTTCACAGATCTCAAGGACAGTGCCAGCAACCTAAAAAAAAAAAAATGAAATTCCATGAGCCCTGGGAATTTTAAATTGTAAATTAATCTTTCTTTTGGACACAGTGATACATCCAAATGCCCCAACCCTTTATTACACACTGCTCCGAGCAGGCATAATCGCCTATTTTGGCCACGAATGCTCCAGAGAAATGTTTAAGAATATTTGCACCAAGCGCAATGGAAAATGCATTACTTTTACTATTTATCATTCTTTATCCCCATTTGCAGAACCTATGATCTTAAGAAGACTGAGCTGAGCAATATTTTTTTGTTGATTCAACTTTAAAACCTGATTGAAAATTCTTGATGCATTTTCAGATAGCATTTGAGCTCATATTCTGTTTTTCTTTCTCGCATACTTCTAGCGTTATTAATAATAATTTAAGGCACGCTCTGCTGGAGTAATCAATATCAAAAATTTCTAACGCTTTAAATAGAATAATATTCGGTTGTGTTGCAGTAACATTCACGAAGTCGTTAAAAATTTCTGAATATCGATTTTCGATTTTTTAACTTTTTAATCATTAATCAAGTACGAATGTAAACGTTCATGTTATCTATCCAATATCCATTAATAGTTCGTTGATAGTATTTTCAAGTTACGTTTTAAAATATATGAAACTATTTATTTAATTCTTAATAATTCTTAATAATTAATAATTCTTTTTGTAGTTAAAATTTCTGATATTTGGTCATTCATAACACTTTATTGTTGTTATGGGAAAAATTATTGTGGTATAGAAGTCAGAAATACATAAAATATTAAAATATAAAAAACCAAATTTAGGAAAATAGAATGAAAGACTTACAAACAAATTTCTAAATTAATGTGGAATGACCTAATTTATGATTACGCAAATTTTAACAAATGTCATGGAACATAGTAAATTCAATATACCTCAAATGCAAATCGTCCTTGTTACAAATGAAATATAATTTTCTGAATGTCATCCAAAATAGTTACTATAAAGGGCAAAATGACAATGTTGAACAAAAAAGTTAAAAAAAAAAAATTCTGAGAACTTATTTTACTTTTTCAAATTATTAAAAATGAGATTTACTTATGAAAAGTTAAAGTTGAAATGTTTACTTTTTTTATTTTATAAACATATATACTTGACTTAAGAATAAAATTGGGGTAAATACATAGTTATATAAATAATTTTCAATAGTTTTAAAAAGATTCGAACCTTTGTTATATAAAACAATTATATATATTTCGTGATATTGTAATAAATATTTTACAACAATTTCAACAATACATAATAATAACATATAATTTTTGTATGTTATTACTATACAATACAATAATGGAAATTTCAACAATGCAATAAATTTTGTTATAAGATTCATCAATTAATGTTCAATTAAACAGCCAATAAGCTTCTTTATTAAATTGATTCTAATATACTGCCATATTGACTTTGCGAAATTTTAAACGGATCCTGTGATGCTTAATGATGAACTAGAAGCAACCTTATCAAATTTTGATAAGGTTGACATTGAGTTTCAGGTTGGAATCCCGTCGTTGCCATGGATGTTTGTGTAGGTTCGAATCCACTTTAAACCGTAGATCCCGGTCTAACATGATCGTAGAGCGTTACGGAGGTATTGTTATTCGGCGTCCGTAGCTTATCTTCAAACTACACGCACCTCCTGGGTAGTGCTAAAGTAACGCAGCTGCAGCGCTTGCCTTAAGGCATCAAAGACAATTGTATCAGTGTTTACCAGCTATATTAGAGAAAAAAATTTTAAAGAACCTTGATTTGGAGACTTTGCTCATCGAATTGGGAGTTAGCACACAAAAATTGATTCTTTGTTCGGTTCCGTTTCTTCTTTTAATTTTTGTTTTCATTTTCGGCTCCTTCTCGATGACTGGATTTGTAAAAAGCCTGTCCACTTAAAATCACACTGTCTGCTAAACTTCGATTTTCGAAACAGTTCATCTCTGATCAAACATTTGTGCTGAAGACGTGGCCATTGTTCCGTTCAACATTCTCTTCAGGGGCGAGAAGTTACCACAATTTTTCCGATTTCTGACTTTCATTTCTGAGTTGAATTTTTTATATCAACTGCGAACTTTGTAGTCTGATTTTAACAATTGATGTTAAAAAATTCCCAAATAAATTGAATAATTTTTAAAGCTCACATATTTATAAAAAATCGTTTTACACTCACTGACAAAGCAGTTTTCTCAAATATTAAGGTATACTCTATGTGAAAACTAAATTTGTTAAACATATATATAAACTATATATATATATATATAGCATAATTTAAATTGAGATTTCATAAATATTTTAA
>BPLR01018547.1:0-11502 GCA_021605095.1 Caerostris extrusa
TCATGTAGCTTCATTAAATTTTATCTTACACATTTTGTTTATATATTTTAAATAGAATAAGAATGATTTGTACTAAAGTACAACCAAAAAAATTAAGAGAGTAGACAAAATATTTTTGAAGAAACAAACTTTAAATTTTAATTCTGAACAAAAAAATTTTTTAAATAACTATCTAAAAGCATTAAATAAGTTTAAATAATTTGAAGCATAATTTTTAACTACTTACATTAAATGCTTCCTTTCAATTTCCATATTTTTTCCTTGTGGTATCATAAAGTAATCTTTGATCTAATTAAAAAAAAGATGCAAAATCAGTTTTATTTAAAAATAAAAAGAGGTTTTTAGACTTTACAAAAAGTTAATCGGGCCTTTGGTAATGTAATTCTATTAAAAGAGACAATAAATCACGCAAAAACATTCTCCGTTTTGTGAGTGAGAAAAATATTTGAATTGCTGTAGTTTGACCGTGGATCATGCTTTCATGTGATGGTAAATATCCGGTTTAAAGACAGGAACAAAAAAAAAAATCCATCATTTCTGAAGGATGCTACTCAGATACATGCTGCTTGGGAAAAAAAAACTATAGTGTGGCATTTATCCCATCTAGTTTTTCTTTTAATACTGTAACCTAGAATTTTAATTATTAAAAATTAAAATTATTTTTATTGTAATTAAATCTTTCTTAAATGACATTTCCTTCCCTATGACACTGCTCATTTTTAGTCCAACTGACTTCACTGCTTGTGATTTTCCATGCAATCAGTGATTGGATTACAGTTATGCTTTTCTCTTCATTGTTATTTATCCTAGTGTACTATATTTGTTGCTAATGAAAAAGCTGATTATTCAACTGATTGAAAATATTTGTAAATGTAATATCATCAATTAAAAAATTTGTAAAATTTTTTATCAATTTACTAAAAATTAATCACCTATATAACAAATTTCCTCTCTTATTTTATTTATGTTGAAAAATTTTGATTAATTTATAAGAAATTAATATCAAATAAAAATAAGATAATATATTATTTTGCACAGGAAATAATATCCAAAAAATTTCTTTACTCTTTTTCAGAAAGAGTAAATGCAAAAGAATAAATGTAATCATATAATAGACATAAATTTAAAAAAAAAATATTTAAAATGTGATAATCAATGGACAACTAAATTCAAAACTTATATAAAATTGGTTTTATTATGACAGTAATAAATATCATACATATATCAAAATAAAAAATATCTTAAGTTTCATGAAACTCCACAAGAAACATTGAATTTTGACTTTTTGTCAAGCTTTTTTTTTTATTGGCAAATTTCTTAAGAATTTCTATTTATTAAAAAGAATTATTAGAATTTATTTAGAAAGTGAAAATATTTATATTGATTCCATTTTCTAACAAAAAAAAAATTATGCATAATATTTCCCATTAAATATAAAACTACTACACTTTTAAAAATTAGTAAGAACTTTATGAATTAAGAAACATGAACTGAATTAGTATAGCAGAAAGTAATTATAGTCCAACCACAAAATGTACAATAGTTAGTTAGTAATGTTTTTCATCTAATTTTTATTTTAATATTATTTTATCTAAAATTTTATTAAATAAAAACTAAATTTTGTTATATTGCAATTAAAATATCCCTTAAATTGGCATTTCTGTTCAATTTTCTGTTTGCCAATTTTCCACACGATCGATGGTCGGATTATAATCCCTATTTTAAAGATAAGAAAATGGATTATTTAATCGTTTTAGGTATTTACATACCCAAATTACTTTTAATGTAACTTTAAAAGTCTAGAAGAACTTTTAATAATTTACTAAATTTTTATGAAACTATGATCCTGCCACTACAAATTTTAAATGAACTAATATGAAATTTCATAAAAATACTTGTATAGTTTAAGGGGTTGCAGATAAAGTTCATAAGCTCAAGATTATAAATGGATATAGAAAATTAACTAAAATGATACACATTATTGCACAGCATTTAAAATATTTGCTTACTGTATGTACATTTGGTAAATTAATTAATATTAAAGATCACAAAATGAAAAATTTAAAATCTCAAGAATATTAAAAGTACGACATTGAAAAAAAAATTACTAACGCAAATAATTCTAATTAAATTGCATGAAAGTGATTTCCCCTTTATTAACTCGTGGAGCCTAAACTGGCATACTATTATTTTTAGATAAGGTAGTTGTGAATAGCTAAGAAATCTCTGAAGGTTATATGAATTGGCAAATGCATCTAAGGATTAATAATAAGCTTAAATTAGAAAAATTAGTTAAAAAGAACAATCAAATTATTTGAAAAAAAAAAAGAAGAGACATAATATAAAAATAATAATTTTTAAATAGAAAGGAAAAGTAAAAAAAAAAAAAAAAAAAAAAAAAAATGTAATTACATAGCCAAAATAAATAATTTTTTTGTAAAATTGTACAGCCTATATAAAAGTGATTTCTCATCAAAATAACATAAGCAAATTAGTGGAGCTGCTGGCATGTAATATCGCTGAACACATGGTTGAAAAAAAGAGTTTTAAATGCATCTGCAATTTATGCAAGTTGAAACTGAGTAGTGAAATTTTAAAATAGCCATGTTATAAGTTTATATGACCCATTATTATTTGATCATCATTATATAAGTTATGTTGTTGCATGCAGATTTTTCAAACATTTTGCAAGATGAGCATTCTCCAAGTTAAATTATATAATTTTTCTAATAATTAGTATCTCTTCTGTTATACAAATTCAATATTTGATCCCGTTGATAATAGTGATAGCTTTATAGCTTCTGTGTTCCATGATGTACTGCTCTTCTGCCAGGGGCTGGAACATACATTGCAGAGTACAATGATTGTTGCAATTTAGAATGTCTTCTTGGCTTTCCTTCATTTGCCTAGATAGTACACCAAAATTTGTCAAATTTCGGACTACTACCTAACCAATTTGCCAAATTTTTTTAAGTACAGGTTTTCGCCAAAATTTGTTGATCTGGAGGGAGTCAGGAAGCAACTATTATCCTAGTTTCCACACTGAACTCCACACTTTTTTTCGTATATCATCATTGCATTGTTACTGCTCTATTTTAAGTGACAATATTTTTGATCCAATTGTACTTTATGTAGGTGCAGTTGGTCATTCATTCACTTTACAAAATGATAACGCTAAAACCACACAGAACCCGGTTAATGAGAATTATCTCCATAAGGATGGGTTAGCAAATACATTTTTTTATGAGAATGCTTAAGGTAAACATATTGTTGCACTAAACCTATTCCTTCCTACTCTTTAGGGTCTGACTTTACTCAGTAATTGGTTTAGCTGTCAAATAATAGATACAACTTTGAGCATGTAACATCAATGTTATGGCAAGATTTAATCAAGGAGGGTTTTTTTTTTTCAACAACTATTACAAAAACTCGATTATGAAACAAAATTCCTTACAAATAATATTTAGACTGAACTATGAAAATAAACATCCTTCCTTCATAGGAATGAATAGCTTAAATAGTAGCACTTGAATGCAGAAGACACAACTTAGTCTTCCTTTGGCATTATCTTGCATAAAACAATGTATATTTTATTTTATCATGAGAATCTAAAATTAATTATGATTCTCAGATCCTTGAATGGAGTAATTGACAATACCTGCTTTAAACATGCAATAATCATGAAAATTTACAATATTACATTAGAATTATAGACATAGGTACCAAACATGTGTAGATTTTGTTAAAATGGACAATTAGCTACTTGATGCCATTAATAAGAAGTCCTATAAATCAAAATGTTATTCACTTTATTTCATGATTATAATACTTCAGCAACTTTTGAAGAGTTAAACACAGTCAAAAAAATATTGACAATATTATTACATTACAATATTATTATGTTAGACAGTTATTCCTATCAAGTCACTCACATTATATTCTAATATATCAAACATTTCATTTCATACTATTCTTTCAAATTCATAAAAATAATTGTAAAAAAGTTAGATTTCATATGATAATATTCTCAAAAAAAAAAATAATAAACTTTCTACATACCTATGTAAAGTACATTTTCTTGAAAAATAGAGGAAATGACATATCTTAAAAATAGGATATTTTTAAAAATCTAGTAGGAAATAATAATAAAGCATGCCTACTCACTTTTACAAATGCTAATGATGATAAATGCAACATCTGCTAATTTTTCTTGGTTTATTCGCACATGTATTGGCATAAAGAGCTATTCTGAAAAATGTAACAATCCACTAAACAGTCAAGTAGAATATGCAAATTTTCCAAAGTCCACTCTGTATAGAAAAATGAAAAAAAAAAAAATTTTTAATGTTCAAAAAATATTAATAATAATAAATTTACAAAAATGAATATATATTTTATTATTATATGAGAAAAGTATTAAGATAAGTAATAAGCAAAATAGTTTAAAATGTTTAACATTCATCAATAAACTATGCAGATAAGTAAATTGTTTGTGACTTCAATTTCAATAACTATCAAATCTCTAAACATTTAGAGTATAAATTTTGAATATTGAGCATTTTTTTTTTCATCAAATGATTCCAGAAGGGGTTTTCTTTTTGTCAAAATAATGTTATATTTTTAAAAGTTGCTTCTAGTTTAATAAATGAATGTACTAAAATTATGTGAAAATAAATTGAATTAATTGATCAATCTAATCCTAATGGATCAACATAAACAGACAAATTCCTTTCTAAATTTTTGATGATAAAAGGAAAACAATCTAGTATAAACCACACCAAGAAATTGTTTTCCTTCTTATGTATGATCTATGGATTGGAAGCAGGAAATTACAGTAATTTTGATTTCCTCATCCATCAAACATGAATAACATTAATTTCATTATCCATCAACTCTAATAAATATTAAGAGTAATATCAGAACAATTATAGATAACTTTTACAGAATGAATGACATGCAAAAGACATAAAGCAAAAAAAAAGCATAAATGGCAATTTAAAAATATATTTTGATAAATGAGCATGTTTGCAGATGCTTAAAAAATTCATTTATTTTCAATGCATTTGAAGAAAAGTCATAATATTAAGAAACTTTATTTCTTAAATACAATAAAAAATTGTTTTTCTATGTCTAGTCTTTATTTGTTTAAAAATTTCATGTTAATAATTAAAGATTCATAAAAGACAGCAAAACAAATGAGATCATTATTAATATTTTTGTAAGTTTTTATTACAATTGGGATGGCTTTCATATATACAGATATATACATTCTTTTAAATGTAAAATTCAAAATTACTCAAGTCGACAGAAACAAATTATAATTTATAAAAAAAAATCTATGATATTTAAAAATTTACATTAACATTTCTAATAAATACATAAAAAACAAATATATTTAATACATTTTTTTTGAATATTCTTTAGTATTTATGATAAATTTATTAGCTGTCATATAAGAAAAGAAATTATTTTTTTAATACAAATGCAGAATGAAAAAAATTTTAGCCCTTCATTATTTAAATTGCCTTTAAAATATTAGACAAAACAAATAAAGAATTTCAGAAATTAAATTATTAATTTTCAAAAAAATGCTTACATTTTCAATATTGTATTTATATAAGCTGTTTATCCAATATGATAAGGTTCTGAATCTTTCTTCAAAATTATTTTGAATTAAGAGACTGTATTGGGTAAATTATATTAATTAAAACATGAACATTAGAAAATTTTTAAAACGCAGAACAAGCTTTCATAGTTTTCAATACATCTTAACATTTAAGAATAAGAAATAAAAACTTAAAATTAATAAACAATAACTACATTTAAAAATCCAGAACAAATATATTTTTAAAATAATCATCACTACTATTAGAAAAGTAGCTGAAACTCTTCATAAAGAGTTTCAGCTACTTTTAAATAGTGGTTAGAAAAGGGTTGAACCTACGATATTGTCTTGCACAATATAAAAAACATTTCAGCCAAATAAAATTCTACAAAAATATTACTTGAGACAAAAACATTTAAGCTGCTTGAGAATGAATCACTTTTCCCAAGTAGAGATGAATCATATAATACATAAGTGTAGGTAGTGAGCCAAAAATTTCCGAATACTGATTCAGATTTTTATACAGAAACTCCGACTCTTCTATTATTTTATGTACAGAGATTTTTACTTACATTATTTTATTATTTTTTCTAAATATGAAATGCTAAAATAAGTATTTCAATAAATTAAAAATTATACAATACCATAAAAAGATATAAAAACTATTAAAGAATAACAATAATAACAGATATGAATATATGATTAATGAAAAATAAAAACATAGAATACATGTATATATATACATATTATAAATACATATATTATACACACACACCTTATATATAAATGTAAACACACACACTATGAATATAAATTCACACACACACATACAAATATTCACACACACATTATATACAAAAACACTACAAATACAATACTACACACACACACACACACAAATTTATATACAAATACACATACACACACACACAAATTTATATACAAATACACACACACACAAATTTATATACAAATACACACATAAAGATTTTATATACACACCCAGATATATATATATATATATATATATATATATATATATACACACACACATACGGATTTATATACATATACTCACATGCAGATTTATATACATATACACACACACATATGGATTCATATACATATACACACACACACATGGATTCATATACATATACATACACACAGATTTATATACATATACACACACACACAGATTTAAATACATATGCACACATCATCATCATCATTGGCGCAACAACCTATTGTCGGCCAAGGCCAAGTGCCTACAGGTAGATTTTGACACGAGATATTTTTTTCTTTTACGGGGTAGGGTTGTCAGTTCTACGACAACGCTCAACAGTCATATGAGACCGGGACCTACAGCTTAAAGTGGATTCGAACCACTACAAACATCCATGGCACTGCCAGTACTGCGTACCCGAAACCTGTGCACAAACCCCATTTAGGCTCCGCACATACACACACCACATATATTTATACATATACACACCCACATATATTTATACATATACACACACATATATTATATATATATATATAAATGAAGATAGATATATTCAAATTTGTAATATTGTCAATAAAGTGGATATCATAAAGCCATCCACTTATTTATTACACACTAATGATTTTAAAACAGTTAAACTTTGAAATAATTTTTTGTTGGATTAGATTAATAAACAAATATTTATATCACAGGATAGAATGCATTTCTTAAAATCCATTTACATCATAGTTTATCACAATATAATCAATTCATTTATATTAATGTTATTTAAAATTAATTTAGTAAGCAGTAAGAAAATATATTTAAAAAAGAAAAAAAATGCGAATTTTTTTTTATTATTTCATTGTCTTGTTAATCTATGTTATGCTATAAATTTCATAGAAGAATTTTAATACTTCTTTTTCCCATTATTTTTATTTAAATATTACTAGCTATCTTTGATTTTAAAAATATTAAATACTAGCCCTTTAACAATAAGAAAACATTTAAAATGATCATATATTTAAAATATTTATTATACCAATTTTGTTAGTAAACCATGATGATTTTGTTCCATCATGTACTTCAGAAAAAAATGATGGCGATATTAAAAATGGAATGTTACATTCAGAAATAAGTTTCATTCAACGGGAAACATTTTCACACCTTTTTATTATAATACTAAGCAACAAATTCAAACAAAAGTATTTTAAAAAATGCTTTGAATTCTAAATTCAAATAGAATTGGTTTTAGAATAATTAGTATGAGAAAACATTAATTAATTGGTCTATTTGAATGTAGTAAAATAATAAAAAAAGACATTTCAATACACAATTTAACAGCATGAATGAAAATGAAACTTTATATAATGCCACTAATTGATATTATTAATAGTATAACTATTACTTTTTTACTTTCAAAACTCTATAAATTTATTCTCCAGATTTTTAATAAGTTGTCATTGCTTTTGAGATAAAAATTAAATATTTTTAATGAGACCAAAATCAACAAAGTTAAGTTTAAAAATTACAATGAAATTGAATTCGAAAATTAAAAAAAAAAATTTGAAATTGAATTCAATTACAATGAAAAAAAAAAAACACTGTTGGAAATATATAGATAGCAAATGTTAACTGAAAAAGACGTGCGTCTATGTATACTTACTTGACAAAATGAGCAAAAACACTCCATATATCATGAAAATTACCAGTACTATCCAGCAAAGCTTTTTCAAAATCAAAGTTTAAATCCTCAGGTGTCATACTTAAAGCATCCTCCAAGTAAAAAAGCTGCTTTTGTGCTTGTTCTCCATTACAGTTCTAAAAGAATATATAGAGGGAAAATTAATAATATATCTACAAAATAATTTTTATACCAGATATGATTGTAAACAATCATACAATATAGAAAAAGCATCATTAACATATGTTTGCTGACCTATTGATAACATTTTTCTTACAGATGTAATAAAATGCAACAATGAAATCAAATTTTGAGATCGAAAAAAAAACGTTTACAAATGGCAAGAAAATGAAAATTAGAAAAAGACTTCTGGCATAAATTCATATCTTTTATAACCAATAACAGTAACGAATGAACTACATAAATGTAAAAACTCTTTCAAACAAATTATTCACATATATTTTTAGACTGATTTCAAAATAGAGAGTTAATATGTAAAAATTAAGTTATTTCACATTTTTATTTATTCTGAGAAACTTTACCTATAACATAAAAATTAAAGGCATTAATTATAATACAATTAAATCTTTTTGAAGTAAGATAATGCAAAATTGTTGTATTACTTAAAAATGATAATATTTTGAAATTTAATATTGATATAACTTTATTACAGATGAAATAAGTGGAAATAATCATGAAGTAAAAAAGATATTATTTATCGAATAAGATTGAAACTTTATTGTTAAAAAAAAGATTGAATTAGTTTATGTTTAAACAAATTTAAATTATTTGTGAAATATTAAAATTAATAAGATTACACATCCTAAATAAGCATACAATTAGTTTACTTTTTTTTTTTTATATTCAAAGACAAAACAAATTTTACAAATTACAAGTATGAATTTTATATTTGAATCTTTGATACTTTCTACATCACTGTGTTTCAATAAATTTTCTTCTTCTTCAATAATAATTATAGCACTGAAAAGATTAAGATTAGGAAGGGATTCGAATTATTCTAGAGGCTAGTACCGTCCGAAGATATTTTTAATAATTCGAATCAAAGGAGTCATATCAAAGAATTTGTAGCGCCATCTATTCTTCTACGGAGGAAAAAATAAGTTAAATAATTTCTTGTAGAACATATATTGCTAAAAGTTTCAACAATAATTGTTTCAAATAAATGTATTAAATTTAATTTTTTTATTTTTTACTTTTAATAATTCTTTATCACCATGCATAATTTTTTTTTAATTTTGAAAATTGTGGAATTTTTCTGTACAACAAATAATTTTAATTTGTCGTTTTTTTTTTTTTTTTATTTAATATCTTTTAAATATCCTAATTTTAGGATAATTTTATTTTTAATAAACATTTACAAAGTAGCCACAGTTTGTGATTTAAAAAATTGGAGCAATTTTTTTTCCCCATTTATTACTTGAACTGAATTTCGTAAGATTAATCACTTTCTTAGAAAATCTACCATTTTGTTATGCCCAGAAATAAACTTATCAAAATTAATATTTATTTAAAAACATATTAATGACATTTATCCATTATTTACCTATACGTAATTGTTCATGACATATTCTTTCTTCTATTATACAGTTGCGATTTCATTTTACTAAAATTACATACGTGTAATTGTATAATGTGTAACAATAAACCAAATCCTAACACACTTTAATAAGATTTTAATTCACACCCAGAAAAAAATTTCTGAGTTTTTTAAATATTTCTAAAATTCACACTGCGATTCACAACTTTTTTTTTTTTTTTTTCGTTTACGTTTATAAATATAATTTTCATTTAGTTAAAAAGTGGTTATAGAAAGGAATTTTTATATAATTTTTTTTATAATTACTTTTGCATTATTAGTGTATAATAATATATTAATGTCTTCTTTCATAATGTTATACTTAGAAATACAAATTAAACCTGTTTCATTCAGATTTTATTTAAAGGGTTTTTGGCAGATTTCATTATTGCAATTGAGCCTTTGACGCTAGATATCAATAAAAAGCAACTTAAGGAGAGATCTACAAAATTTAAATGTTCCAATAGTTTTATTTATTAAGAAATCATGTATGTGTGTATCTTTTTTTTTTTTTTTGGAAGGTTTCGATCAGTAGACATTTATTTCACTATAATAAAGCAGTTAAATATGTTCTCCTTGCTGCACTGGAAATATGAGCTGAAATTGTATTAGTAGTTTTATATTTAATGTATTCATTTCCTTTTCAGTGTTGACCTATTAATTTAAAGTGATTATAATACTGAATGTTTTGTTCTGAATTTAAATATGTCTCTTTTTGTGTTCTGAATAAAAATTATGTATGTTCCAACAATTTGGTCAAATAAAAACTATAAAAAAAAGTACGATTACCGCAGTAACTATAAATTTCTCCTTACGTTCCTTGACAGCAGCGAAGTAGAAAAGGAAACTGTTCGTTGTGGTGGCGATTCCTTTCTTGTGCTTTGGCGATGATAATGATTTGGCATGGTGGCAGCCGCTGGCTTCTAACTTGGAAACACTTTAGAAGAGGAGCAAATACAATGCATGAAACAGCAGCAAAGTAGAAAAAAAGGAAACTTGCCCCAAAAGTAAAACGAACAAATAAACAAGAGATTAGATTTCTATTAGATTATATATATATATATATATATATATATATATATATATATATATATATATAGGTATATATTTTTTTTCTTCTAATGTAGCTGGCAAATAGACCGTGATCTTCGCCATAAGGGCTGCACCGATGTTACTCACTTTGAATTACCCAGGGGGAGCGTGTAACTTGATGGTAAGCCACGGACGCGGAGTAAGAATGCCCCCGCAGCGCTCTGCTATCCTATTAGGACCGGGACCTACGGCTTAAAAGTGGATTCATATATATGTATATATATTCTAATAAAAATAAAAGTTAAGTTCTTAAAAGAAAGAAATATTGATAATAAAATAGAAAAATGAAAAATAAAAAAGGCAAAATCCAAAAAAGAGAATAAAATAATTACAGCGAGTAGAAAACGAGACGCGGAAGTAAAAGAATAAATACAGCTAACATTAAAATCGTAGTCGACTTCGTGCCAGAGGTACCGTTCCAACCTATTCATGGTTTTGCGCAATCGAAATCACATTCCAATAGAAAGTAGGTGTCCCGATTCAAAATCGTATCACTGTAGTCGTAACTGCTGTTTTTCACATGTTTCTTGTGAGCA
>BPLR01018549.1:0-39494 GCA_021605095.1 Caerostris extrusa
AGTTCTTAAGTTTTGTGCATTAAAGAGTTTAAATTAATTTTCTACTTAATTAAAATCTTAATTGTTTGTATCACTTCTCGTTTTTAAGACAGGGATGAAATAATTTAACATAAGCCTCTTAGAGTGCGGACAATGAGTAGAATTAAGTACTCTTAGAACATAAATTAAGACAGTCCTCCAAAAGTATATTTTTCGAAGAGTTGTCTTTTTGGGAAAGGAACTTTTAATTTTAATTTTTTATTTTCTTGTTCTTAAGAAGGAGATTATTAGTACTAACTAGTACCACCACTAGCACAGAATCTATTAAGAACTGAGAAATAAAGAACAATGTTTGTAACAGAAAAGAATTAAAATTAAAAAAATAAAAACTGAAAAGATATGCAATATTTTTTTTTTTGTTCTAGTATTTTCATTAAAATAAATGTAAAGAAAAAGAAAAATGAAATGAAATGAATTAAAAAAATACAACGATAAGCAGTTATCGTTCTCTGTTTTTTTAAATTATCGTTTGGTTTAATTTTTAGAATTTCTTCGAAGTTCCATTTTCTTTCATTCTTTTTTTATTATTCATATTGGATGCTTGGATTTATTTTGACTTAATTATTGTAAAATATCTGCATATCATATAAATTAGTTGTCTTGAAATATTTACAAAATTAAATAAGTTGTTCTTAATGAAATTTATCTATAAATAGGTATGTGATATTTTCTCGTCAATTGCTTTCAAACAAACATAAATTCTTTTGATTAAAACTTTCGTTGGTTAATTAATTTGTTAAAAATTTTTAAGAAAAATGTATTTTTATATCTTAGACATTAACGCTTTAAGCCAATTTATATTTTTTTCTAAATTTTTAAAAATATATAAGTATAATGCATTTGAAAGAATTTTTAGTTTTTCATAATTCTTATAATTAGTTTTTAATCATTAGTTATAATTCTTATTGTTATTTTCTATAATCCTTTTTTTTTTTATTCTTTTCTATAATTCTTATTAATAGTTTCTATAATTCTTATTAATAGTTTCTATAATTCTTATTATTCGTTTCTAATCATTAGTTTCTGTAATTCTTATTATTAGTTTTTATAATTTTTTTTTTTCGTTTCTATAATTTTTATTATTCATTTCTAATCATTTGTTTCTATAATTCTTATTATTAATTTCTATAATTCTTATTATTAGTTTTTGTAATTCTTATTGTTAGTTTATTATTTATTTAGTTATCTCCAATTAAAGTGCTGCAATTATTTTTTGAGTGCTGAAAACGAAAAGTTTCTTTTTAATTCATTTGAAATATTTTTTTTTTTATTTTCGATAATGCCAATTAAAATAGAGTTTCAAACAATGACTTTGAGTCAACAACAATGAGGAAAAACCTGCCCTCCCGAGCCTATCGTCATTTAAATCTCTGTTGCCATTTTTGAAAAACTAATTTAAATGTTCGAATCCAAATTCATGTACTCACGGTCGTTTGCTTCCTAATCACCAGATCCTTCAAAAGTACATTTTTAAGCATATTAATAATTAAGTCTTTATTTTCGCCTTTAACTGGGAATGCAAGAAATTATTCGAGCAAAAAAAAGTTTATGATGATAGTAATTTCAGTTGCTCAAATTTAAATGCCACATTATACGGAGAAACGTGACTTCATCTCAGTTTTGTTTTTAATTCCCCAAAATTCGAAAATATTTGGATACTTTTTATGAACTCTGAGATGCTGAAAAATACGGAAATTGAAAATGTACTACTTTCATAATTAATTATTTTGTTTCTTTTTAAAAAAAAAAAAAAAAAGCTGAAATGATCCTTTTATTATTATTTTTGTTCAACTCTTATTTTTTTAGTCGCTGAACTGATGGAATAAATTATGAATATTCTTTCTGCTTCTGCATTATATATATATTTCTTTAGTCTTGAAGCATACAATGTTTTCACTTCATAGCAGCCCATAAAATATGTTTTATTTATAGACAATTTTGTAAATCATCCTATCTTAAGTCATTATCTTATTAAGTTTATTATGCTATCAATAAATCATAAATTTCATGTTTATTTTGAAATCATTATTACATAACTTTTAAATTAATAATTAAGTTTAATTTAATATTTAGTATAACAATTATTTTATTTAAGCGATTTTGTAAATCATCCTATTTTAAGTCATTATCTTATTAAGTTTATTATGCTATCAATAAATCATAAATTTCATGTTTATTTTGAAATCATTATTACATACCCTTTTAAATTAATAATTAAGTTTAATTTAATATTTAGTATAATATTTTATTTAAGGATAATTTTGTAAATCATCCTATTTTTAAGTCATTATCTTAGTTAAGTTTATTATGCTATCAATAAATCATAAATTTCATGTTTATTTTGAAATCATTATTACATAACTTTTAAATTAATAATTAAGTTTAATTTAATATTTAGTATAACAATTATTTCATTTAAAGGATAATTTGTAAATCATCCTATTTTAAGTCATATCTTATTAAGTTTATTATGCTATCAATAAATCATAAATTTCATGTTTATTTTGAAATCATTATTGCATAACTTTTTAAATTAATAATTAAGTTTAATTTAATATTTAGTATAACAATTATTTTATTTAAGGATAATTTTGTAAATCATCCTATTTTAAGTCATTATCTTATTAAGTTTATTATGCTATCAATAAATCATAAATTTCATGTTTATTTTTGAAATCATTATTACATAACTTTTAAATTAATAATTAAGTTTAATTTAATATTTAGTATAACAATTATTTTATTTAAGGATAATTTTTGTAAATCATCCTATTTTTAAGTCATTATCTTATTAAGTTTATTATGCTATCAATAAATCATAAATTTCATGTTTATTTTGAAATCATTATTACATAACTTTTAAATTAATAATTAATAATTTAATATTTAGTATAACAATTATTTTATTTAAGGATAATTTGTAAATCATCCTTATTTTTAAGTCATATCTTATTAAGTTTATTATCTATCAATTAAATCATAAATTACGGCAAAAGTTTATTTTGAAATCATTATTGCATTTAACTTTTTAAATTAATAATTAAGTTTAATAAGGATTATTTAGTATAACTATTTTATTTTAAGTCTTGTAAATCTTATTAAGTCATTATCTTATTAAATTATGCTAAAAATCATAAATTTCATGTTTTATTTTGAAATCATTATTACATATTTTTTTTAAATTAATAATTAAGTTTAATTTAATATTTAGTATAAATTATTTTATTTGGGATAATTTTGTAAATCATCCTATTTTAAGTCACTATCTTATTAAGTTTATTATGCTATCAATAAATCATAAATTTCATGTTTATTTTGAAATCATGTATTAACATAACTTTAAATTAATAATTAAGTTTACGGCAATATTTAGTATAACAATTATTTTATTTAAGGATTTAATTTTGTAAATCATCCTATTTTAAGTCATTATCTTATTAAAGTTTATTATGCTATCAATAAATCATAAATTTAAATTATTTTTATTTTGAAATCATTATTACATAACTTTTAAATTAATAATTAAGTTTAATTTAATATTTAGTATAACAATTATTTTTTATTTAAGGATAATTTGTAAATCATCCTATTTTTAAAAGTCATTATCTTATTAAGTTTATTATGCTATCAATAAATCATAAATTTAATATTTATTTTGAAATCATTATTACATAACTTTTAAATTAATAAAACCGCCCTTAATTTAATATTTAGTATAACAATTATTCTCTTATTTAAGGATAATTTTGTAAATCATCCTATTTTAAGTCACTATCTTACTTAAGTTTATTATGCTATCAATAAATCATAAATTTCATGTTTATTTTAAATCATTATTGCATAACTTTTAAATTAATAATTAAGTTTAATTTAATATTTAGTATAACAATTATTTTATTTAAGGATAATTTTGTAAATCATCCTATTTTAAGTCATTATCTTATTAAGTTTATTATGCTATCAATAAATCATAAATTTCATGTTTATTTTGAAATCATTATTACATAACTTTTAAATTAATAATTAAGTTTAATTTAATATTTAGTATAACAATTATTTCATTTAAGGATAATTTTGTAAATCATCCTATTTTAAGTCATTATCTTATTAAGTTTATTATGCTATCAATAAATCATAAATTTCATGTTTTTATTTTGAAATCATTATTACATAACTTTTAAATTAATAATTAAGTTTAATTTGATATTTAAGTTTAGTATAACAATTATTTTATTGAAAGATAATTTGGTAAATCATCCTATTTTAAGTCATCATCATATTAAGTTTATTATGACGTCATAATAAATTATAAATTTCCTGATTAGTTTAGAATAATTATTAAATAAGTTTTAAATTAATAATTAAATTTAAATGTCTAAGTATAAATACTTAATTTTAAGTAATTAAGTTTAATTAAATTTATTAATTAATCCATAAGTGTCGGATTAATTTTCGTTAAAATCAAAAATTAATAACAAGCTTTAATTGCATTTTTAAAAAATTTACATATTTAATTATTAATATGCTATTATTGTAATTTAATTTGTGTTAATTATTGTAATTTTTGTAATATGCTATTATTGTAATTTTGTAATTATTTGTAATTTATTATTAGAAAGTTAACAACAAAAATTATATATATAATTTGATACCAAAATATTGTATTAAGTTATCGTTATATCACTTGTTAAGGAGTTAAAAGATTATGTGAGAAATAGCGTATAAAAGGCGATAGCATTTATCAAAAATTTAATATAAGTTAAATTTTAATGATTGCATATCAGAATTATACAATGGAGGATTTGAAAGTGAAAGATATAAAATTTTCAATTAGAAATGTATTATTCTGGGTTATTTCACATTTAGTACATATATTAGCATTAAAAACAAGTCTTAAATTCCTAATAAAGTTCAAATGTTTGCATTTCATATTTGTAAAAAAGTCTGAAATTTCTTATTTCTGTAAAATTAACGTTCAATAATTGCTCTTAAAAATTGACTCTTTGACGCGGACAGCTAAATTTTAACGTATTATAATGTTAAATAAATTTTAAATAATGCTAATGGTTTCTAAAAAATAAATTCTACTAACTTATTAATATTTTTGTCAAATTCAAATAGGATGGTGGGGTTCCGTTGCAGTCATTGCTTTCCGAAATAAAAACTTTGTGTATTTATCTACTTTATATTTACTACTGTCTTATTTATTTTACTATAATATTGTATTTTTTGCCTTATTAATACTTTTCTCAGTTTCTTGAATTAACTTATGGCATCCGTTGTACTCTTTTCTTATAGAAACGACAAAGCTTCAAACGAAAACAAACGAAAAAAATGGTGATTTAGGGTTTTGTTTTGTATTTTGCGAAAAATATTCTAAAACTAGAAGTGCATCGAGCTAAAAATAATACTTTTTTATTGGATCATCCTGCAAATTGTAAAGTTGATAGATAACTTTCGAAGCTGCCTTTCGATCCAATCGAATAGAAATTTCAAAATACACTCATGTCCATAAATTAAGGATAATGAAGTTCAGGCAAAGAAAGAGACAGAAGCAAAACAAATTTGACTTATTTGTAAAGTCTATTTATTAAACAAAAAGGTAAAGAGCAAAAAAGATGCTATATGTTTGACACAATTAATAAAAATTGCGAGTTTTACTCCCTGGAGCAACTTTCAAAAAAGAACGTATTTACAAAAAACAGTATAGCATGGTTAGTATGATGGTTAATGGAGTATGTCTCCCGGACGATACAATACAGGCCACACAACGCCTAGGCATGCTGAGTATCAAATTATCAATCTGATCTTGGGGAATATTACACCACTCATCAAGCAACGCCCTCCAAAGTTCCGGGTTGACAGGTGGGAGGGGGTTGACGGGCTGAATTCGTCGGCCAAGCATATCCCACACATGCTCTATTGGATTCAAGTCCGGTGAGTATGCTGGCCAATCCATACGGGTGATATCATCCAATTGAAGGCATTCGTCTACAATGTTTGCACGGTGAGGATGGGCGTTGTCATCCATAAACAGAAATTCAGCACCCATGGCGCCCCGAAACCAAAGTGCATGTTGTTCCAGAATGACATCCCGATAGATGTGGCCGGTCAGCGTTACACTCTGAACATGCAGGTCAGTTCTGGAACCAAGAATAATTCCTCCCCCAAACGAGCCATCCTGCACCACCGTAACGGTGTCGTTCAATGGTGTTATCTTGATGGTAACGGGTAACCTGCCACTCTCCATATGAAAATCCGGCGAGAATCAGACTGCAAACTAAGCCTGGACTCGTCGGAAAACATCACACCAGACCACTGTTGCGGTGTCCACAATGCATGCTCTCTACTCCAGGATAATCTCAGGCGACAGTGAGTTGCGGTAAGTGGAACACATCTGGCAGGCCTACGAGCATATAGACCAATGGGCCTTGAAACTGTCATACAGGTAGCTGAAGAGAGCTGACGATACAGGTCTGATGCTGTGCTCCGTCTGTTTCTTTTGGCAGTAACTGCTAAATACCGGTCCTCATTCGGTGTTGTAACTCGGGGGCGACCTGTGCTGTAACATCTACTCACATTACCATCATCTTGGAATCGTTGCCAAAGCCTGGAGATGACACTCTGGGCGATTCAAGTTCCTCGGATACTTCCAGATGGGTACGTCCACATTCCAGTCGTCCGATAATTCTACCACGTAAAAATCATCCAAATGCTTCTTTTGTGCCATAACTATGCGGTTATTGCACTGAAAGGCTTTTTAAAGCGCTTGTGAACAATTTTGCTCTTGCCACCATTTCCTTATATACCCCTCTCTTACACTCTCGTCATTGTGACGTACTATCCGCGCCATCTGATGGTTTCCTGTAATTTGAATATTCTTCTTCAAGATGTGTGTGATAATTCTACAGGTGAAATTTTTATTTTAGAGTTCAATTTCTGTGTGATTCTGAATTATCCTTAATTTATGGACATGAGTGTAGTACGTTAGGACAGGATATGCATGTGGTATTTATTCAGTGTTGTTTCATAGCAAAAATTGAATTGTTTCTTAGAATTGTAACGCGATATTTAGCTGACATATTTATTAAAATTGCAAAGACAGCACTGCACAACTGCAACACATAACACAAGACACAATTGTATAACAAACATTTACAAATCATTTTAAAAGCCAGTTCGTTTAAGGGTCTTTGTAACCTCCGTATTGCCTGGAACTCTCCACTCGACTGTCCACTCCCTTTATTCTCTCTCAGCCTCCAATCCTCTGTTTTTAGGTCAAACGGGTGAGAAAAAAAAACCAAACACCAAGGACTATAGTAGAGAGTCATTAAAAATTGTTCTAAAAATTCGTCGGGTGAAAGTAACGATAATTTTATTTCAATGTAAAAATGCGATTTTTTCTAATAAAGAAAATCGTTTGGAATTCTATAATTTTTTAATTTTTTTCTTTTAAATTACTGTTATGTGTTTTGTTCCTACATTAAATTCTAAATTTTATGACTAACCGGTATATCCATTCAGGTATTACAAGTATATTTTTTCCTTTTATTTCAGTATTTTTGAATTTTTCATTAAATATTTCTTTATAATATTTATTTTATTTTATCATATTTATTACTGTGCTATTTTTAATTTTATTTTAGATTTGCAATGTATTTTATTTATTGACTCTTATATACCACGTACTACTATGTCCAAATAGTAAGACCAATTTTCAATTTAAAAATCCGGGACTTACGGAAGTACAATTTTTTTCCCTTTTTAGGTTGCTGGCACACTTCTTGACATTGAAATTCGACATCAAAATAATGATTAGTGTTTGAGTTACGCTTGGCTTTGTGAGACGCTAAAACTGATTCCGGTGATTTCTGAAATGCCTGAATGAATTGAGCAAAGAACTTGCATTCAATTTTCTTTGCGGAAACGTATAGAATGTTGCAGAAGGCATTCGGTGAGCATTCCTATATCGGAAATAAATGTTTACAAGTGGTATAAACAGTTCAAAGAAGGTAGAGAACGCGTTGAAGAGTATGAGCCCTCTGGTCGAGCATCCACTTCAACCGACGAAGCACACGTCCAAAAATTAAAGATTTGGTGCTTGCAAACCGTAAATTTACAATTAGACACCTTGCTGATGTTGGAATTTCAAAAGGATCGGTCAATTCCATTTTGGGCCTCCAACACGTCAAATCTCGATTGGTACCGAAAACAGTGAATGCGCCTGCTCCACACTGCATTGATTCTTTGTGACTTTTTCGCTAAAAAAGGAAACCCATGCGCACCTTGCTATTCCCTAAACTCAAAATATCACCGTTTTGAGTCGATTGAACCAACCGATTGAAGAGATTCAACGTGAATCACCGCGCGCTTTGAAGGCCATCCCTGCCTATGACTTTTCAGCATGCATTGAGGATTGGCAAAAAAGTGTCGATTACTTTGAAGGGGATGAAATACATTTGGAAGAATAAGCAAAGCTTTTTTGAAAAAAATAATTGGTCTTGCTTTTTGGCCACAGTAATATGTCATATATTATGATACACAAGAAATATTGCTGCTTCAAATAACGTAAAACGGAAACCAAATATCTATGAATAATTTTCAATGTTACACAATGACATTGACTATTTTCTAATTCATTTACAGAATCAACAGACATTCTAATTCATTTTAAGCAGACGACATTTCCAATACCCGTTACGAAGTCCTTTCTGCCAACTGAAATCTTCCCCTCACCTATCAAAGATATTTTAATTGCGCCGAATTTAAACCAAAACAATTAAAAAACCCGAACAACATATTTTTTCCTAAACTTGATTATTTTGTATTATAATTTATAGTGTGCAGATTGGGCAACCAAATTGGGTGTGGTTGGTGGGGGAATACTTGAAGGGCAGGTTGGAGAAATCACAGCTTTCCACACACATACAATTAGAGATATACAATATTTAACACATTTAAAGACAGATAATTAGAAATTCGTGGAAAGATTCCACTTCTAAGCAAAAAACCCAATATTTAGGTACGCGCAGGATGCTCGAAATATACTTCTTCTACAGGTGAGTCTGTAGGAAAAACTAATGCGTCAAGATGTGCTAAATATATTTATTTTCGAGATGAGAGATTATAAAATAAATGTTTCTCAGGAGCAACGCCTAATTGTGCTGCACTTCCACTCAAGTGAGAGTCTTGAGGCCTACTGATCTTTTCTCCTGAACAACACAGTGCTCTTATCAGTGCGTAAGTGGAAGCATTGTTTCATTATTTTTAAACTGAACTGATCTGCTTGCCAATGGACGTACATAGGCTTAGCAATAACTAAACCTGTGACTCAGTCGAAGTCAACTTCGCTGGATAATTATAGATTCCAATTGTAGCTGAAAACCCAATACTCAGCTACGAGCAGGGTGCGCGAAGATACTTTTGCTCCCGGTGAGGCTGCCTGATGGTCATCAATTATCTAGCCCTTTGGTACCATAGGCGCCAGGTTCGAATCCCATGCAGTGACGTGGATGTTGTTCAGTGGTGCGGAATTAACGTTAAAAGTAGATTCCGGTCTAATTAGTGTAAAAATATGCAAAAAATGGCCTTAGAGCTACAAACTAAACCAAACTATCTCCTGAACACCATTGGGAGGCGCTCTTGCCAGTGCATAGGAGTAAGCAGGGTTACAACTTTTAATTTAAAACAATATTGAAATATTTACTGTCATTAATATATCTTAAAATAATTCACATATTTGCAATTCTTAATGTTAAAATCATTAAACATCATAATTTTAATTCGTTGTTTATTTTTCTTTCAGTTATAGTTGGTGATCATTCGCTATATGATAATACAGAAACGTAATTTCGAAAAAAAATTATTTTATTAAAACTCTATTTCTTTTGTTCAATTTTAAACCTAAAACAAATTTTCCAATTATATGAAATAAATGGAAACTGGAATTGTTAACATTAATTCATTAATAAACAGTAATTAAAAATAATTACATTACTCAATTAAAAGTAATTATATTAATTAATTAGAATTAATTACATTAATCAGTTAAAATTAAGATTAATTACTTGCAATTAATTATATCAATATTTTTAGTTTATTTATTAAATTAATTTAGCATTTATTAATAAAAATTAGTCAATACACACAGTCCAGTCACATTAATGTGACCACCTGTCAAAGTCAGAATAACCACCTTTGGCAGAGCGGACCGCTGCCAGACGTGCAGAAGAGAGTCAATTAGGTTTCTTCGTTTAGGTTCACTGGGATGTTGAGCCATGCCGACTCCAGTGCCGTGGCCAGCTGCGCTAGATTACGTGGTTGAGGATCCTTGGCGCGAAAACCCGATCGAGGTGGTCCCACAGACTCTCGATTGGGTTTAAATCCGGTGAGTTTGCTGGCCAGGGTAGTACGGTAAACTCATCCTGGTGCTCTTCGAACCACGCACATACACTGCGAGTGTATGACACCTCGCATTGTCCTGCTGGTAGATGCCATCATTCTGAGAGAAAATAATTCGCATGTAGGGTGGGCATGGTCCACAAGGACAAATGCGTACTTGTGCTGATCCATCGTGTCTTCCACAATGATGAGTGCACCCAGTGAATGCCAGGAAAACATTCCCCAAACCATAAGGCTCCCTCCTCCATCTTGGATCCTTCCGACAATTGTTGCAGGGTGTTTGCTTTCAGACGTTTCCCGCCGTATACGCCAACGTCCATCTGTCCGATGGAGCATAAAACGTGATTCATCGGAAAAAGCCACCTGTCGCCACTCTGCTTTTAGTAACAATTTAGCACTAATTTTTGAATTCATGCATATTAAAATTCTACTTCAGTTTTATTTTTATTTTATTTATTTCGTTACCAACATTAAAAACGGTGTAAAAATGGAAAAAAAAACCCAAATATTTTTAATTTAAGTGTTTACTAAAATCTTCCAGTGAAATAAATATTTTATGGGCTCATTATCAAGGTGTGCACTCAAAGCAACAGAGTTATTTGCAATCGTAATCGAAATCGTTTAATTACAGGAATAGAAATAAACTGAATTTCCACTAATGTTTCCATCGCAACCACTGGAAAATTTCATAAATTAATTACATCTATTTTTTTAGAATCTTTATATTGTATTGCACTTTTTCATTTTCGTTACAGCTGTGAGATTGTTTTTTTTTCTGTATCTAATTTTGGGGGTACCCAAGGATAAAAAAATACCAAATTTGTAATTAAAGCACCCATTTGGAGCAGGGAGGACTGGTTACAAAAATCATCAGATTTTCAATAGATCGTAATGAGTTTAGAGATTGCGTGTCATTATGAGTGGAAGTAATTCACGATTTTTATCGGTTTTACAGTTGGGGTAATTAGTCATTTCAAAAGTTATACGAAAAGTTTGTTCCTTTAGTTTAAATTATGAAAAAAATCAGAATAACTTGATAAATGTAAATCATTAACATTCCCCTAAAATATTATTATATTGTTAATTAGTTGGATAAATTATGGGCTTTAAGCCAACTGAATGTACATTTTCGTTGATTTCATATATTCTTGAATCAAAAGGATTTAAACGCACCAATTTAAGGATCTCTTTTTTTATTATAATTTATTCTTTTTGAAAAATCAATGAAAAGCTTAAAATTGTATTACCTGCCCCAATTTTTATTATTAAATAACAATTTTGTTATTAGACAATATTTCAAATTGCTATGAAAACAGTAATATTTAATTACTTGCTTCCTTTCAGAAGCTATCATTACCTTTTTAATTTTTCTCCCTTTTATCCTTTTTCAGATTTCCTTTTATTGATTTCCTTTCTTACCAATTCAACCTCTTTACTAAGAGCGTTGAATTACCTGCACAAACCATTATATTACTCCTTTAATAATAATTTGGCAATACTGATTATTATAAAATGTCAATTTATTTTGGGAAGTATTGCCAAATTATTATGAAAAGAATAATATTTAATTGCTTCCTTTTAGAAGGTATGCTTTTCATTTTTCTCCTTTTTCCGATTTCCTTTTATTGCTTTCCTTTCTTAGAATTTTCTTTCATACGACTCATAAATACAGAGCAACTACAGTTTAAAGTCTTCAAGGAAGGTAAGTTCCTTCCACGCCTGTTCGATTAAGCTGTTCTTGTATGACTTAAACGCGAAATCTTCTGGAAAAAAGGGGCAAAAAAAAAAGTAGAAAATATGTGGTAAGTATTTTTTTATTTCAGGAATAATGAAGTATAAAATACTTATTAAAAACAGTTGAGTCTACAAACAGTACAAACATAATAACGGAAATAAAATAATAAGTAACTAAGGGGAGAAAAATCTGCATCAAAATCGATATCTTCATAAAAAAACAATCCAATCTTTGTAATATCAATTTCAGTATGCAAATAGAATTTTAAAAAAGTAAACAAAATTCTAAGAAAGAAGGTATAGAATAAACTACAAAAACATAACAAACAACAAGGAACAAATAAATATACAACAAGCAAAACAATACAATTATCAACAAAAAGAGTAACAACAAATAACAATATATGAAAGAACAATAACAAACAATACAATTATCAACAAAAAACAACAGCAATTATCAATATAGAAAGAACAAACAATACAGCTATCAACAAAGAATACAATCAACAATACTCTGCAAAGATATCTTCAAAACGTAAAATTTGTTCAGGAGCATTTGTTGTATCATAAAAATAATGTTTAACTTTTAAATTCTTTTATTTTCTGTAACGTTAGAAATTTTCTAATTTCAAATATATACGGCTCATGTAATAAGTTTTTGACACTATTTCAAATACAAAAATATCTGATATGAACGTAAAATATTTATATATAATTTCTAATTCATAATATAATAATATTATGTATTTGACTATAATATTTCAATTTCAAATTATATAATTTCAAAATTCCTTTCAGAAGTAGTATCTCTTTTTTCCTTTCCATATCTTTCTAGTGAATTCGTTAACATATAGCAAAAATTAACTGTCATATACTCGTAACATGACGTTATACACGTAACAGAATAAACAATCTTCAATTAACGACAATCCTGTTAAGAAATCTAGATCGTAAAATTAGATAATTTAATGCTGTTGATTTTTAGGTAATAACAATTATTAAGCTTAGAAAAAGACTGTGAGGCTGAAGTTAGATAAAATTTTTCCCTTCCTTATACAGGGTGATTTATTTCACAAAGTTAAACATTTTTGTATGCAAAAAGATATACATTTTGCTTAAAGTATTCATTAAATGTAGTTAGTTAGTTTCACTGAAGTTTTTCTGTTTAGTTACGAACATAAATTTTCTATTTCAGGAATAATTATACATGAAAATGTATCCAGACAATTGTGAAACTTTTAGAGATTTACACATATAAAGTTTTTACATTTTATTACAAAGTATTTCAAGTAGCTAATTTCGCTTTTCTTTTTTTTACTGCATGGTTGCTAGCATACGTTTGCTATTCTAGATATAAAATAGACAAAAATGAGTTAAAAAAGATATACAAATTTACCCATTTAAAACTGTTATAGTATACTACAAAACATTCTATTTGGTTAGTTTACCATTTTTTGTGTGTGTGTGTGTGTGTGTGTGTAGTTAACAACAGTATGCAATTTCTGAAATAATTATACATTGTAACTGGGTGGGGTTGGGATGAGATATTTGGCTTTTGAGAACACATAGTTTTATTTACATACGCACAAACACCACATACATACAATTAGATACACACAGTATTTAATACATTTAAAGAAGAAGAGAGATAATTACAGCTTCGTGGAAAGACTCCAATTTTCAGCCAAAAAACTGAAACTCGGCGAAGCGCTGGGTGGGCAAAATATAATTCCTCTCGGGGGTAGAGACTGTAAGGCCAATTATGTGCAGGATTGCGCTAAAAATGCTTCTTCTTGTCGTGAGAGACTGTAAACTAAGCGTTACTCAGCGGAAGCACAGGGTTTAGCTGTACTTTCACACGGGTGAAAATCTCGATGCCTACTGACCATTTTTTCTGAACTCCACAGGTTAACAGGTGGGCTGAAAACTTAATAAGTTGACACATAGATGGCGCAACTAGTATTAAATACATATAATTTTAGTTAGCCCCTAACCTTCAAAAGACACATGTATAAATTTGACAGCTGTTGCACTATTAGTATGTGAGTTATAGCATTTTTAGTGAAGTTAAAGCATTTTTAGTGTTCAACACGTGCAGTCCACTCGGCTGACTGTCGATTGGACTCCGGTGTGAAAGGATGGAGCCAGGTTTCATCCATTGTCACATATCAACACAAAAATTCGGATTTATTACGATTGAACAGCTCCAAACACTGCTTAGAATCATCAATTCGTTGTTGTTTTGGGTGGATTGGGAGCTCCGCGCGGCACCCACTTTGAACAGAGCTTTCGCATATCCAAATATTCATTTACGATATGTCCAACACGTTCCTTTGATATCTTTAGGGTCTCAGCTATCTGAATCAACTTCACTTTACGGTTATCAGAAATTATTTTGTGGACTTTTTTTGATGTTTTCGTCGGTAACAGCCTTTTTGGGGTGTCCACTGCGTGCATCATCCTCGGTGCTGATTTCGCCTCGTTTAAATTTAGCAAACCACTTCTCTATGGTTGATTTTCCTGGTGCAAAATCCGAATAATGTTTATGAAGCCAAGCCTTGGCTTCAATAGTATTTTTTTTTTTTTTTTTTTTTTGCCAAAAAGCAATGCTTTATTAACACAAGAAATTCCTTTTATGCATTTTTTCAAACTAACAAAATTTGCTTCACTAAAAATGCTATAACTCACATACTAATAGTGCAGCAGCTGCCAAATTTATACACATGTCTTTTAAAGGTTAGGGCTAACTAAAAATCATATGGATTTAGCGTCATCTATGTGTCAGCCTACGAACTTCTCAGCCCACCTGTTATATCATTAGAGGAAGGATGGTTTCAACACAAAAATGTACCCAGTCAGTTATGAATGATAAATAAATTTACCAATTTAAAGCTTTATTATCGTTTTATAAAAATTGATAAGAATAATTTTTAAGAATATATTTCAGAAGAATAGTTTTTTTTAATTTTTGTTTCATAAAACATTCTATAAGAGTATATAGTTATTATTTAAAACAGATTAATTTTCTCGCGCAACAGGAGAAACTACTTTCATTTAATTTAAGGCGCGTGATTCTCACGTGATTTTTTTCATGTGTGTTTTAATGCTGGCATGAAATATGTGCTGTTATTGGCCCATATCAAATCACATGGTCTGTGATTCATTTCGAATTGTCTGGTTTTCAAACCACAAACTGATTATTATTTCAATTTCCTCTGAATAGTCATTAGTTTATGTATATAAAAGTCAATTTAACCATCACTTATCAGTTTTTCTCTGTCTGATGTTGGAGTGCTTATTGTAGTGTTTGAAGAATTGCTTCTTCATAAAGTTCTAGAGTTATTCAATTTTGATATGTTCTTGTAGCTATTGAATTTGATAGTAGATTCTTGTGGATATTAGTTAGTATTCTGACCAAATACTTTATAAATTTCGTATTGTGAGTTGACGGTATACCTTGGTCTCAGGCAATATTTGGTCTGTTGCCTTTGTCTGTTTATCATAATTAAATTAAAATAAAAAATTTTTTAATAATATGTAGTAAAAGTTAAACTTAAGATAGAAAGAGGAGATTTAAAAATTAAAAGGCAATTCAGATAGAAAATAAAGGCAACTAAATAACAGACTAAATAACTAAATAACAGATAGAGAGCATTGAAAATCTATGTCCTTTTTTTTTTATTTTTAATACCAATTGCATATTCATTACTATATAAATTGAAAGAGACTTTTAACGTAGAAATTAAATCATTCTACTCTATATATTACTTTAAAAATCACTTTTCTTAGCTACTTTTATTGCTTGCGTACATTTATCAAAATACAGCATAAGTTTTATAAAAGAAAAACGTTCTTTTTCAATTGCCAACAAAATGAAAACAAAAACAGTGTTCAAAGAAACCTACCAACTGCTATACAAACAAGAAAAAAGAGTTGCGAAAAAAAGTCTTTTAACCCCAGAAAAGTTATCTCTGAATTGTTTTGTCATCCCATGTGTTAAAGTGAAACTCAGTAACCTGACGGAGCTCTATTTCAAGATCCACTGACAGAAAGTGGAAATTTTATAGCCGACTCGACGTTTATTTCTCGTATCAGGTTTAAATTCGAGTCGACTGGAACGTCAGAGCTCATTCCGACTCGCCAGACATTTAACTCGTTTCAACACATGGACGACGTAGAAAGGTGTTATGAATAAATAACAGCAATGGTGAATTATAAATGCTTAACTGCAATGTTTTTGATCGTTATTCTTTTTCTTTTTTATCCATTTTTATAAATATTAACGCGCTTTTTATATTGATTAATAATAAAACAGTTTATTTCAGTTAGTAGTAATACAATATGATATATTTTTATGATGAATATTACTATTTTTCAATTCTTACTATTAGTTCACACTCTCCCTATATATATCTCGTTCAAATGTTCAATCATTAATAAAATACTTTTTATTCATCCACTCAAGTTCAAATACATTTTTTTTAACTCGTAGTAGATGACACTGGACGTTAATACAGTTTTCAAATATTATTTCATTCATTAAATTTAATTAAATAATTATATTTTTTTAGATTTAAGTTGCATGCATCTAGCAATAGATGGCGCCAGATGTAAGAGGAAAATTTGAACTTTATTTGTAAAGGACTTTTCCGCAATAGAGTGAAAAAAGTAGGAATTAAAGTTTTTATATTACTTGTTAATTTTAAATGTATATTATTCATTATTTTTATGTTATGAATTGATAACTGGGATAAACCTATTATGGAATTCCTGTAGGATTCAAAAACACAAAGTTTGCATAAATTTATGTGGCTTTAGTTACGAAAGAGTTTCTGCATACCGTACTTTAAAAATACGGTATTTTTTTCTCCCAGCGCGCATGCTCATAGGAAATTGCGCATGCGTATCTGTAATAATGTTTCCTATGAACATGCGCTAGGGAAAAAAGTACCAATTTTAAAGTACGGTATGCAGAAACTCTCTATTGTTAGCCATCTAAAGAGTTGAAAAATCCACGTTAAGTGTTGAGAAGTTGCAATGAACTAGAACGTGACAAAAACATTAGAGGTTTGGACTGGTTTGGTTTTTCGCTCTACGGTAATCTTTTGCACACTTTAGGCTAAGCAGACCGGGACCTGCAGTTTAAAGTGGATTCCGAACCACTACAAATAACCATGGCACCGCCGGGACTCGAACCTGTGGTAACTCAGCAACAGTGAGGAAATATAGACTATTATTAATAAGAATTATTATTATTATTAAATATATCTGACAGCAGTAATTATAGAATAATTCAGAAAGCATAATGATTCAGGACCTTCCGTAATAATTAAATGTTCATTAGTATGCATTATATTCTCATCAAAATTACTCTTAATGTTCAACGAAGTCAATTAACAACATTATCTGCCTGTTAATTGGCGTATTTTCAGTTGTTCATTTTTTTCTACCAAACAGTATTCTAGCATTCAATAATAACATCTTGTTGTCAGAAAATGGACGTAGTAAAGATTAAACTAAAAAAAAAAAGAATAATGAAGAAAAACGAAAACCCTGAATTGCGTCTCAAAACAACTATTAAGATGGTTGGATGAACTTTACGGCCAAAAACAACATTATTGTGAGGTGAAAAAATAATGGCTATTAAATGCTAGTGAGGCGAATACTTCGTTTTTATGTCACCAAAATAGCAGCTTTTAAAAACAATACCAGAAATCGTGATCTGTTTTTATTTTAGAGAATGAATGTAAGCATTTACTTTCATGTAAGTGCTCGTAAATACATTAATTCCTGTCATTTATTACGGCGAAAAGTTAAATGGACTGGCATTTATTAAATGACGATAGGTTTGATACCATTTAATTTAACTAATTATTTATTTGTTTACGATTTAATTGTTACTCTCTTTCGATAGACTTGTAAACAAATTTAGGTTTAATATTTTTCTTCAAAAAAATTCGAAATGCCACTTTAAAATATAAAATTAATAGAATTGTTTATTTTCAATGTAAAACTTTCAGTAGTTATTATTAAATCTTTCTTATGATTAAGAACTAACAGGTACATACTGTTCTTACAATTCGTTTCTATTCATTAGTATATTTCTGTAATTCTTACAATTCATTTCTAATCTTTAATTTTTGTAATACTTATTATTCGTTTCTAATCACACACAAATGGAAATAAACTGGAAATGGAACACAAATTTTATTAGTTTTACAGAAATGGAGCACAAATTTTATTAGTTTTACAGAAATGGAACACAAATTTTATTAGTTTTACAGAAATTGAACACGAATTTTACTTGTTTTACACAAATGGAACACAAATTTTAGTTGGTTTACAGAGAAATAGACACACAGATATTTTTCCACGCATGTAAAACAAACTTTATGCGTTTTCCTGACGTGTAACACAAACATTACTGGTTTTTCCTCACATGTAACACAAACATTACTGGTATCTCTCACATGTAATACAAATATTACTGGTTTTTCTCTTATATAACACAATGGTAATTAGCTTTAGAAATACACCGAACAAACGTTCTGTTATTATTATTTTTGTTGTACTGCAGAAAATAACCTCCATGATGCATTTGAAGTAGCATTCAATCCAATCAAGTGAGAGAATATAGACTATTATTAATAACAATATTATAAGAATTTTCATTAATAAAAGTATATCTAACAATAATTAATTAATAATTAAGAAAGCATAATGACTTCGTCATAATTAAATGTTCATTAGTATTCATTATATTCTCATTCAAAATTATTATTAATGTTCAACGAAGTCAATTAACAACATTATCTGCCTCCTAATTGAAGTATTTTTAGTTGTTCATTTTTTTTTTTCTTCTTCTAAACAGCAACATTTAATACTAATATCTTGTTGTCAGAAAACGAGGTAGTAAAATTAAACAAGAAAAAAAAAAAAATAACGAAGAAAAAACAAAAGCAGAATTGCGTCTCAAAACACCTATTAAGATGGTTGGATGAACTTTACGGCCAAAACCAACGTTATTCTGAGGAGTAAAAAAAACAATGGCTATTAAATGCTACTGAGGCGAATACTTCGTTTTTATGTCGCCAAAATAGCAGCTTTTAAAAACAATACCAGAAACAGTGATCTGTTTTTATTTTAGAGAATGAATGTAAGTGTTTACTCTCATGTAAGGGCTCGTAAATACATTAATTCCCGTCATTTATTACGGCGAAAAGTTAAATGGACTGGCATTTATTAAATGACGATAGGTTTGATGCCATTTAATTTAATCTATTATTAATTTGTTTACAGTTTAATTTGTCCACTATTTCAATACACTTTTATGTTAATTTAGGTTTAATACTTTTTCTTAGAAAAATTCGAAATTCTATTCTAAAAATTACTTTAAAATGTAAAATAATTAGAAATGGTTTTTGGGTAGGAAAGTTTTAGTGGTTATTGAATTTTTCTTATGATTAAGAACTAGTGAGTACATAAATTTTCAATAAAAGAAACCTGACATATTCTAAATTTTCAAGCATTTTGTAAGCATTGCCGTCAATTTTATAACTAGCGAATGATAGCATCCAACTAGGCCATACAGGTTTGGCAAGTCATATTCACTTCTTTGCAAATCAAATTCAACCTTTACAAATCAAATTTACCCTTCTCAAAATGAGAATTTATTTCTTAGTAATACTTGTACAAGTTTTTTATAAAGACGAATATGCGTATACATAGTCTAAATATCTATTTCTCTATGAGTAGTGATGTTTTGATATGGGGTAAAGATGTGTGGTGAAAGATACATACGTTAATCTGTATTTTTTCAACAAGCTTGATCATGTATGCATCTTCAGAAGCAGTTCATATTTATTTACATAAGTATACAAAGGCATTTGTACGCTTGTATGTATATTTATATAAATAAATAAAGATATATATATGATATATATATATATATATACATGATCAGGCTTGTTGGGGGTTTACGAGTGTATATATGCACGCGTTTTATACATGCACATGTTTGAGAAAGTAAATGTATATTTGTGCATGTTTACATATGTTCGTGAGCCAATATAATTCTCTTAAACAAGAATATAGATGTGTACGTGCGTATCTGTGGATGCGCATATTCATGTAATTTATGTACACATATGCATATAAGTTAATCTCATATGCATGTGTATGTATATGAATATCATGTATATGAATATCATACACTGGAGAATTTGAGTGAATTTAGTTTGAAAAAGGTAAATTTGAGTTGTCGAACCTGTAGAAAGGAGATATTTTTTATGCCACATATTTTTTTTTTCTCTTTATTTTGTAAATTCGAAGCAGAAAAAAATTCATTACATAAAATATCTTACAAATTCAATGTTTGAGTAACATTTTTAGTGTAAGTGTATAAATTTATTTTTTTTTCATTGTTATTTCTATGGTGAAGTAGTAATTTATTTGTACAAATATTTTCTCTTTTTATTTATTTAAATTGATAACAGATGTGAACTTAACTAAAAATTTAAAATTTTCAGACTTCAATTAAAAATTATTTGTATAGTATTCAGATTCGTCAGGAAACATGCAACATAATAAAAATTGAAATTTAATTTACTTAGCTTTATTAATATATAAAATTTTAACGAATAATATTTTCAAAATATTTTAATGCTAAATATTTTTTGGTGATAGTTGAAAATTAAAAAAACTTATTTTATAATCAATTATCATGACTGTCATAAATATTTAAAAGAAGAAAAAAGAAAAAAAAATTTTTTTTTAATTTTTAATGTAATCGTGCTTTTCCCTACGCACAGCAAGAGCGCCCCCTGTGGCGTTCGGGTCAAATGGTCAGTAGGCACGAGAGGCGTATCAAAGCGTATCCGGTGCTGCCTCTGTGTGAAACGTTTGCACAGTGAGCATCAAGCGCTTCTGTTGAGAAACGTTTAGTTTGTACGTTTAGTTTGTAGAAACGTTTAATCGTTTCTCATTCCGAGCGGAAATATATTTAATACAACCTGCGTAAAAGTTGTCCTACAAACTCTCAACAAAGAGGAAGTATTTTTCGCGCGCCCTGAAAGAGGCAGCCGAGTATCAAGTTTCCGGTTTAGAAGGGTAATCCTTCCACAAATGTATAATTATATGTCTTTAACTGTGTTAAATATTGTATGTCTCTAATTATTTGTGTGTGGTGTTTGTGCATGTGTCATTAAAGCTGTAAGTTCATTTTGTGTACTTCAGTATCTCAACCCAACCACACCCAGTTACAATTCAGTTGCTCCAACCCACAACCTTACAGTAACATATTTATAATTGATTTAAAATGTTTTCCATATAATATTTATTTTAAAAGTAAAATTCATTTACATGTTACATAAATTTCAATTTATTTTCATGAAAAATTAATATTTAAAATAGTTTAAAAAAATGATGAAAACTATAAAAACATGAAAATCTCATTAATAAATAACATAAAGATATTAACTTTTGAAAATATGTGTAGTATAAAATAAAGTAGTTAAAAAATTATGAAATAGAATAAAATAGTTAAAAAATAATGAAAACTATAAAAAACATGAAGATCTCATTAATAAATAACATGAAGGATATTAACCTTTTGAAAATATGTAGTATAAAAATTAAATAGTTAAAAAATGTTGAACAAAAATAAAAATAGTTAAAAAATGATGAACAAAAATTAAATAGTTAAAAATGATGAAGTAAAAAATAAAATAGTTAAAAAAATGATGAAAACTATAAAAAAACAGGAAAATATCAATAATAAATAACACGAAGATATTAACCTTTTAAAATAATTGTTTTTAACTGATCGAACCAAATATGGCTGCCATTCGTTCAGAACTTACACACCGTGGCAATTATTCGAATTTTCCCATTCCAATTTTAACGGGCACCTGGGTTTCCAGAATTTATGGCACTGTGAATCAAGCCCTAAATGGAATTTTAATTAGTTGAGGATGGGCGATAGTGAATCGAAGAACATTTCGTGAGCAGACGGTTCCGGAAACCGTCGAGTTGAGTTGCGAGCTGTCTGCTTCATTACAGAACCGTTTCATGTAGCGCAGGTGTAGAAATGAGCAATATCGTTAAAGAACAAAATATCTTATCGCAGAACGCCAGGGATGTTGGTGTTTCAACGTAATTTATTCTTTTTCGCAAGCAGATGTATTTTTTAAAAATATATACATTCATCAACGAGTTAAATCTGCTTACAGCTATTTCGGTAAATTTATAATCATCCATAAACCTCGAAATGGAATTATGTCTTTTACAGTTTTAGTGCGACAGAATTTAAAAATTTTATTATAATATAAAAATCTGGAATATTTTTATCTCTCGTGGAAGTTTTAATGGCCACAGAAGCTTATAAAGATTTAATGACTCTGTATCTATCACTTTTGGGTTTATTATTTTGGTACATTACTTAATTAAAAATGGAACATTTTTTTAAAATGACTTAGTATTATGTAAAAATTTTGATTTACCAATGACTTTGTATCTTTATACAGTATGAAAACATTATAAAATTATGCAATAATTCAAAAATACTAAATTAAAATTATTTTGGTGCATTAATTTAGTAGATCCATAATTGAAAAATTCATGAGGAAAACGCAAGATTTAAATTTTGAAAAAAAAAAGTACAAAAACAAAACTAAAAACATGTTGTTTTATCCTTCGTTTGTAAATATAAATAAATATTTCCTTATTTCATACAGAACTTGAACTGATTTACCACTAATATGATGAAAATTAATTTTCTAAACTGTGCGTTGCTTCCTAAGAACAGTAAATAAAAACATAACAACAAATTAAATAACGAATTGTTTTTATAATATTTGTTCAATACATTTTCAAAGAATACAAGATTTTCTAATGACATTTTTGTTCGTTGATTTTCTAATATTTGTTCGTTGTTTCCTTACGACTACGACATTTTTAAACAGTAAATAGAACACAACAATTAAATAATCCAAGGAATGCAAGATTTTCTAATGTTGTTCGTTGTTTCTTACGACTACGAGACAATTTTAAACAGTTTAAGAATTAAATAATCAAGGAATGCAAGATTTTCTAATATTTTACGAGACATTTTTAAACACTAAAAGAATGAATAATATACAAGAAAATGTTGTTCGTCGTTTCCTTACGACTACGAGACAATTTAAGATTAAGATTTATTTAAGAATGTATCAGAAATATTTCTGCAATACGATCACTTTTGTGATGTATTCTTTCTCTGTCTCCTTTTTCCATTTTCTATAAAAAGTCAACATTTTTAAACAAATGGTTCCTTTTCATTCAGAATAACATAGAGATAGTATGAAAGAATATTGGAATGTTGTGTTGTTGTTGTCGTCCTCTGAAGAGCAAAAGAAAATCAAATATCGGGGTGTTTCGAATAATAATGGCTATGTTGATTGCCAGCTCGGTGTATAAATTCTCCTCCGACGGATGGTCCAGCCAATGCATGGCGGCTGCAACAGCTGGGCAATCAAAGACATGATGAGGAATAAAAACGCGGCATCCGTGCGGTCGCCACATTTTTTTGGTGTTTTTTAACGCCATCAGCAGAAATGTTCATATTTTTGTGGTGTTTCATCCTTAATCTTGAGAGAGTAACGGCTGTTTTTTTCTAGTAATTCTGTAATTTGGTATTTAGTTTTAATCCTAGAAGGAATTATAAGTTTAAATTTTGGAAAACAATTTGCATCTACAAGGGAAGTAGGATATAAAGTTCATGGCGTCCACAGAAATGTGGGAAGGACAAAAAAAAATAAAGCTTTAAATATTCTGTATTTAAGATTTCTATCAGTTTACAAAAATCTTAATCTAATACTTGTGAAAATAAATAAAATTATTTAATTATTATTATTTTAATATATTATATTATATTATTATTATTATTATTATTTAAGTATAATTAATTTAAAGTATATTATTTTAATTATTATTAGTGCTGTTGTTTTTGTTATTATTGTTGTTGTTATTATTATTTAAGTATCAATTAATTACTATTAACTTTTATCCAACGCATTTGTTGCAATAAATTATAGCAGAATAAATAAATTAATTAAATAATTAAATTGTTAAGTATCATTTAAATATATTATTATAATGTATATTATTATTATTAAGGAAGTATAAATTTATAATTATTATTATTATTATCTTAAATTAATTACTATTAACTCTATCAACACATTTGATTTAGCTGCAATAAATTATAGCAGAATAAATAAATAAATTCATTAATTAAATTGTTTAAGTATTATTATTTAAATATATTATTATTATGTATATTAATATTATTATTAAGGAAGTATAAATTAATTCATTATTATGATATTATTTAAGTATGAATTCATTACTATTAACTCTATCTAAAGCAATTGACTTAGTTGAAATAATTAATAGCAAGAATAAATTAATTAATTATAGCTAAACAATATTATAATTATCATGTGTGAATATCTTTTCCACTCTCTATAGCATACGTGCCATCCACAGGACTGCATTAAAAAGTAGTTGAAAAACATATACGTTGTAGACATTTATTCAAACTATAGAGATTACTATTTTTAGTACTTTAAATCGTATTTCTAAAGGAGTTAAATATTCTATGAGATATTTCAAATCGGGGGTCCATTAAAAAAAAAAAAGGAAATCCTCAGTAGATTGAAAGTAATGAGTAATGGAAGCCAGTGAGTAATGGAATCAATTGAAAAACGTTTCGGAAAGGTGCATTAAGTCAAGGAAGACTTCAAGAGAAATACCCAGGAAGACTTCGATTCGAACAAGATTTTTTTGAAGGTAGCCCAGAGTTATTCAACAAATCCAGAAAGGACATTTGCTGGGAACTTTTTGGATTCCCTTTTTTTTTAGTTTCTTTCCAATTCTAAGCTTTCGAATAGGGTATTTTTCATGACTATGTTAGTTGAAGGACTACTAAAAACATAATAGGCAATCTGTTAAACTCTTTATTTTTGTATTATCTAAAAATATTATACAATAAATTAATTAAAATTTGTGTTATAATAAATATTACAAAATAAGTTATTAAATAATAAATTATTTAATATTTATTCGAAAAATATAGTTCCGTTTATAAATTTTACGCAAATAAAAAAAAAAAACAGCTTGTTTCTAATGACACAGTTTTTATTAAAATCTATTTAATCCTAATTATTAGATTTATTTTTAGCAAAATTTAATTTTATTTTAAACAGCAAGAACTGCTTGCATTTATTCCAAAGATTAGCTCAAAATTCATTGAACAAAATCATTTATTATAGCTATTAAAGCATAATTTAATTTTGCCACTCAACGGGCATTTTTTGCACACTTTAGTTTAACGTGGATTCGAACCACTCACCAACATCCATGCCACCGCCAGGATTCGAAGTCGAACTATGGTACCAAAGACCAGAGTACTATTCAATTGGCCAACAGGCCGCTGCTAGTGAGTAGGAGGAAACATGGTTAAAATATGACTTTTTATATAGGACTATTTGCGTGACATTGCCTAATTTAAAAAGAAAAATTTATTTCAATCACACGAAATTCTATCTAAAACTACTTTAATCACTGACTTGAAAATTTCTGTGGTATAATATAACAACTAACATTTTCAGAAATTTTTATTTATGATATAACACATAAAGATTTATGAATCCTTACTTAAATAAAAATTTAAAGTGAAAGGAAAAGATTTTTGATAATTGTCGAATAATTTTTCAGTTTCAAATTAAAATTTTAAATCAGTTCAATATTATTTTTATTTGTTAGATTTATTAATTATAAAGGTATAAAAAATAAACAAACTTTTTAAATACTAATTAAAAGTGAATTTAATTTTTATATTCTTATTTAAAACTATTATGATGATGAAGACAAAGAAAGAATATATTTGATTCAGGTTGCAAAATGTATAGCATTAAGGATGTCTCTCATTATTATTTAAAATCAACATTTACTCTGTGAAAAAAATTATAGCGAAAGTTTTTTACAACAAAATCTGTTTAAAAAAATTAACAAATAAAAAAAAACAAAAATTATTTAGTTGATTTTTATTTATAGTAAAACTATTTCTCTTCAGTAAATAAATTTACTAAGCTATGGAATAAATTATTTATCAAATTTGGCAATCTCAGAGACAAATTTGGCAAAGTTAACAAAAAAAGAGTATAGTGCTTCAAGAAACAGCAAACAGTTTGGTATAAAAGGTTTAACAGATAAGTTTTCCTTCATTATTAGTCAATTATAATTGATAAAATACACAACTGATTTTAATACGTTACAATTATTATCAAATTGAGGCTTTAAATTACTATAATTTCACATTTTCAACTTTCCTAAAATTTAAAATGTTATTAAATGATTATAAATATTTTTATTTTTTTTTTTTGCAATGGAAAATAAAATTCCATAAGTATTTCAGAAGCATTTTTAAATCATCAAAAGAAGTAAAAAAAACCATTTACAAATGCATAAATATTTTAAACTAATGAACATCATCAAAAAATAAGTAATAATTTAATTATATTATTTTTTGTTCAGTCCATTTCATTAATTTATTCTATTTTTTTTTTATGACACTTTCATATTCTAAAACATCAAACTAAAAAAAAAAAAAAAATTGCCATCAGAATAATTTTTCAAAATTTTTCCTACAATCTATTTCGTTCATTTATTTATTAATTATTCTCATTAATGAAAGAAGTTCGTTATCTTTTGCATAGTTCTTAGTTTTGAGCATTAGAAGCGTTTAAATTAATTTTCTACTTAATTAAAATCTTAATTGTTTATATCACTTCTCGTTTTTTTAAGACAGGGATGAAATAATTTAACATAAGCCTCTTAGAGTGGGAACTTAATGAGTAGAATTAAGTACTCTTAAGAACATAAAATTAAGGCAGTCATCCAAAAGTATATTTTTGAAGAGTTGTCTTTTGGGAGAAGAATTTTTATTTTAATTTTCTTGTTCTTAAGAAGGAGATTATTAGTACTAACTAGTACCACCACTAGCACAGAATCTATTAAGAACTGAGAAATAAAGAAATGTTGGAACGATGGTTGTAACAGAAAAAATTAAAATTAAAAATAAAAACTGAAAAGATATACAATATTTTTTGTTCTAGCATGTACATTAAAATAAATGTAAAAAAAAGAAAAAAATGAAATGAACTGAATTAAAAATACAACGACATGCAGTTATCGTTTTCTTTTTTTAATTATCGTTTGGTTTAATTTTTAGAATTTCTTCAAGTTTCATTTCTTTCATTCTTTTTTTCTATTCATACTGGATGTTTGGATTTTATTTTTGACTTAATTATTGTAAAATATCTGCATATCATATAAAAAATTGTCTTGGTGTTTGCAGGAATTAAATAAGTTGTTCTTAATGAATTTTATATATAAATAGGTATGTGATATTTTCCTCTTTAATTCATCGCCTCGTCAATTGTTTTCAAACAAATATAAATTCGTTGATTAAAACTTTTGTTGGTTAATTAATTTGTTAAAAAATTTTTAAGAAGATGTTTTTTATATTTTAGACATTAACGCTTTAAGACAATTTATATTTTCAAATGTTTTTTTAAAATATATAAGTAATAATGCATTTAAAAGAATTTTTAGTTTTTCATAATTCTTATAATTATTTTTTAATCATTAGTTATAATTCTTGTTCGTTTCTAATTAACTTTTTATTCTTTTCTTATTATTCGTTTCTAATCATTCATTTTCTATAATTCTTATTATTTGCTTTAAAATCTATCGAATAATTTCCTTTTCTAATTTATTTTACAGCAGATTCCTCTCCACCGTCTTAATGTCGATAGGATCTTTGACACGGTGATGCTTTCCAGTACCCGTTGCCAAGAGTCGCTGCCCTTGGCATCTGGCAGAGATCTTCTGGTCGCCTATCCAAGATGCACGACGCGTGGGCAACCTGGGCGATTCAAGTCTGGGCACGCAACGCTTGGGAACTGAGTCTCCCTGGTTGATTTCCCTCCGAAATGACAAACGTTTCCGTGGTTCCAAATGGCCGCCACGCGAGACGCGAGAGGAATGTCTCGTCTCCAGATCCAGATGCGTTCAGCTGGAAAGTGTTGCGTCTCCTTGCATCTGTAAATCGAGCTCGGATTAAAATTCTGTCTCCAGAAATTTATCTCGGATCTTACTTTAAAACGAGGATCTTTCAAATGAACTGTTTTTAAATGAAGGGTAGTTTTGTCAAGAGTTTTAACGCCGTTGCGTTTATTCCGTAAACGAATGGCATTGTTTTTCATCAGATGTAATAGTGTACAATATTGCATAGAGTGTCATTTTGAGTTATATATAATTATCTATTATTTTAAAGGAGGAAAATAATTTTTGGATTTTGAGCAATTTTACTAGCATCATTTGTTCAGAATTTCAATATATATATATTTTTCAATATAGCCGAATTTACATCAAATAATTAAAATCGAACAATAAAAATTTCTTTCCAAAAACTTGATTATGATATGCTTTGTAGTGTGCAGGGTTGGGAACAATCAGAGAGACAGACAATATTTAACATTTAAATTTAATATTTCTTAAAAATTCAGTAAAATATTAAATTTTTAATAAAATGATTCATATTAAGTTAAAATAACGATTAAATTAAAATATTGATTTTTGTTCCCACATTACAAACGGTGTAATGTATATATAAAAAAACCTATTTAATTTAAGTATAAGAATTTAATGTAAACTTTCCAATCAGATCATGTCTTAATCGTGGACTCATTATCAAGTTTGCACTCAGCAAACATTCTGATTATTTGCAATCGTAATCGAAAGTATTTAGTTACAAGGAATCAAAATAATTTTCATTTTCTCCTAACGCATTCACTTCTGGTAACCACTGCGTGCAAATTTCATATAAATTAATTACATAAGTATCTTTTTATCTAGTATTGCACTTTTTCAGAGCATTACGGCTGTGAGTTTTATTTTTTCTGTAGCCCACTGCACAGCGCCAAAGGGGAAAGCATACCAGATTTTTAATTAAAAGCACCCATTTGTAGCTTCGGGAGAACTTGGTTTACACAAGTATCAGATTTTCAATGTGTCGTGTACGGAGTTAAGAGCAAGAGAAAAAATGCGCGTGTCGTTAAGAGTAAGAAGTAATTCACGATTTTTATCGGTAAGCACGGTTGAGGACCTAGTCGATTTCAAAATTATGGTACTTGAAAAGCTTTGTTCATTGTAGTTTAAATTACGAAAATTCAGAATAACTTGATGGAGATGTAAATCATTAATATTTTCCGTAAAATTGTTAATTAGTTGTAAAATTATGGAAGTTTTTAATCAACTGAATATGTATTTCTTATGTTTCTCTGATTCAAAATGATTTACACAGGAAAAATATGTAAACTCTAAATTTAATTGTCTCTTTTATTATATGATTTATCCTTAAAAATTATGAAGCTGAAGATGGAATTACCTACATAAATTTCTACTAATTAAATTAATTAATTAATTTTAAGACAGTAATGGTAAGTAAAATAAAGCTTTAATTAGAGTATTATTTAAAATATCTAATAAAAATTATTATTTATAAAATATTTGTGTTGAATTTTTTAGACAATATTTGCCAGTACTATAGAAAACAATAGCCAATATTTAATAGCGCCTTTGGAAGCTAACGCAGTTTTCCTTTTTATTTCTTATTATTTTCCTTTTTTCCGCTTTCCCTTTCTTACCACATTCAACCTCCTTTGCCTAAGCTGGGCTCTCAATTACTTGCACGAGATTTATATTATAAAATGTTGATTTATTTTAGTCAGGTATAGCCAAATTGGCTTATGAAAGAGACTAATATTATTTAATTTGCTTCCTTTTAGAAGGTATGCTTTTCATCTCCTTTTCAGATTTCCTTATTGCTTTCCTTTCTTGAGAATTTTCACTCATACGACTCATAAATACAGAGCAACTACAGTTAAAAGTCTTCAAAAGTTGCAAGTTCCTTCCACACCTGTTCGAATGATTCTAAGCTGTTCTTGGTATATATGAAGCCTAAAGCGCGAAATCTTCTGAAAAGGGGCAAAAAGTAGAAAAATATGTGGGAGTAGTATTTTTATTTCAGGAATAATGAAAGTATGAAATGACTTTATTTACAAAACAATTCAGTCTAAAAATGAAGATAAATACATACAAAATGAAGGGTATTTATGGGCACCAAAACGAGAAAAATCTGCATCAAAATGGATATGTTCATAAAACAAAACCAATCCAATCTTTTGTAATGTCATCAATTTCAGCATGTGAAGCATAGGAGTTTTCTAGAGGAAGTGAGCTTAAATTTTCTATAAAAGAAATTATGGGAAATATGCCAACAAAGAAACATATTAACAAACAACAAAGGAACAAACAAATAAACCACAGCAATCCAAAATCAAACAATACAATTATCCAACAAATAATAATATATGAAGAACAACAAAACAAACCTGACTTTATCAAACAAAGAACAACAACAATCAGTGGCTATATAGAAGAATGGAACAAACAAGAAGGCTGAAGCTATTAACAAAAACAATTAACAATATAGGAAAGAACAAACAATACAGCTATCAACAAAGAATACAATCAACAATACTCTGTAAAGATATGTTCAAACGTGTAAAATATTGTACAGGAGCATTTGTTGTATCCATAAAAATAATGTTTAACTTTTAAATTCATTTTTCTGTTACGTTAAAAAATTTTCTAATTTTCAAATATATACGGCTCATGTAATTAGTGTTTGACACTATTTCAACTCAAAAATATATCTGATATGAATGTAAAAATATTTATATATATAATTTCATATTCATAATATAATGATATTATGTATTTGACTATAATATTTCAATTTCAAATTATATAATTTCAAAATTCCTTTTCAGAAGTAGTATCTCTTTTCCCTTTTATATCTTTCTAGTGAATCCGTTAACATATAGCAAAAATTAACTGTCATATACTCGTAACATGACGTTATACACGTAACAGAATAAACAATCTTCAATTAACGACAATCCTGTTAAGAAATCTAGATCGTAAAATTAGATAATTTGAAATGCTGTTGATTTTAGGTAATAACAATTATTAAGCTTGTGAAAAAGACTGTGAAGCTGAAGTTATATATACAAAGTCTTTCTCCCTCTCCTTATACGGGGTGATTTATACACGGAACAAAGTTAAACATTTTTTGAATGCAAAAAGAGATACATTTTGCTTAAAGGTGATTCATTTTCATGTAGTTAGTTAATTTCACTCAAAGTTTTTCCGTTTAGTTATGAACATAAATTTCATTACAGGAATAATTATACATGAAAATGTATCCAGACAAACTTTCGTGAAACTTTTTGTAGAGATTTACACGTATAAAGTTTTTACATTTTATTACAAAGTATTTCACGTAGTTAATTTCGCTTTCTTTTTGCTATGTAAAGTTGCTATGCGTTTGCTATTCAGAAATAATTATACACAAAAAATATACCTAATGAGTTTAAAAAGATGAAGAAATTTAGCCATTTAAAGCTGTTATAGTATACTACAAACATTCTATTTGGTTAGTTAACCATTTTTTTTGTGTATGTGTAGTTGACAACAGTATGCTGAAAAGTACTGAAATAATTATACATTTTAACTGGGTGTGGTTGGGATGAGATATTTGAGATAGAGAACTCACAGTTTTATTTACATACGCACAAACACTACCCATACATAAATTAGATACAGTATTTCTAATATTTAAAGAAGCAGACAGATAATTACAACTTCGTGTGGGAAAGACCCACTTTCTTCGTTTCCCCCTCAAAAAAATCCTGAAACTTGGCTAAGCGCAGGGTGGGCAAAATATACTTCTCGGGGAAGCAGACTGTAAAGGCCAATGGCGTGCAGGATAACTCTTAAAATGCTTCTTCTGTAGGGAGACTATAAACTAAGCGTTATCAGCGGAAGCGCAGGGTTTAGCTGTACTTTCACACGGGTGAAAATCTCGATGCCTACTGACCATTTTTTCTTGAACTCCACAGGTTATATCGTCAGAGGAAGGATGGTTTCAAACACAAAATGGTACCCAGTTAATATGAATGTTAATTTTTTTTTTCTTCTAATGCAGCTGGCAAAGATTTGACCGTTATCTTCGTGCCATAAGGGTTGCACCGCCAGGCCCAGGGGCGCGTGTAACTTATGGTAAGCCACAGACGAGGGAGTAAAATGCCCCGTGATCCTGTTAGACTGGACCTACGGCTTGGGTGGATTCCGAACCACTGAAACACCCATGGCAAAGCCGGGATTTGAACCCGATACCTGTGGTACCGAACGCCGGAGCGCTAGCCATGCGGACAATATCAGGCCACATGAATGACAAATAAATTTATCAATTTAAAGCTTTATTATCGTTTTATAAAAATTGATAAGAATAATTTTAAGAATATATTTCATAAGAATAGTTTTTTTTAATTTTTGTTTCATAAAACATTCTATAAGAGTATAAGTTATTATTTAAAACAGATTAATATCCTCGCGCAACAGGAAAACTACTTTCATTTCAAACTAAACGCTGATTCTCACGATTTTATTCATGTGTTTTAAACGTAAAAAAGAAATATGTGTTGCTTCTGTTATAACCCTGACCTCTCGCGGTTCTAATTAAACCTTACAATAGTCATTAGTTTATGTATATAAAAGTCAATTTAATCATCACTTAGTAGTATTGTAAGTTGACGATGTACTCCTTTTGCCTCTGGCAATATTTGGTCTATTGCCCTTGTCTGTTTTGTCAATAAAATTAAAATAAAAAAACTTGTTTTAATAATATGTAGTAAAAAGTTAAAACTTAAGAAAGAAAGATAAGATTTAAAAATTAAAAGGCAATTCAGATAGAAAATAAAGGCTATTAAATAACAGATTAAATAACTAAATAACGGAGAGAGAGCATTGAAATTCTATGTCTTTTTTATTTTTAATACCAATTGCATATTCATTACTATATAAATTGAAAGAGATCTCTTAACGTAGAAATTAAATCATTCTAATTCTATATATTACTTTTTAAAAATCACTTTTCTTAGCTTCTTTTATTGCTTGCGTACATTTATCAAAATACAGCATTTTATAAAAGAAAACGTTCTTTTCAATTGCCAACAAATGAAAAAAAACAGTGTTCAAAGAAAAGAACTGCGAAAACAAAACAAAAGATGAAAAAAGTCCCTTAACCCTGAAAAGTTATTTCTCTGAATTGTTTTGTCATCCCATGTGTTAAAGTGAAACTCAGTAACCTGACGGATCTCTATTTCAAGATCCACTGGCAGAAAAGTAGAAATTTTATAGCCGACTCGACGTTTATTTCTCGTATCAGGTTTAAATTGAGTCGACTGGTGTCAGCCCCCCTCAGACTCGCCAGAGAATTAACTCGTTTCAACACATCGACGGCTCGTGGAGAAAGGTGTTATGAACAAATAACCGCTATAGTGAACTATTAATGCTCAACTGTGATGCTTTCGCCTATTCTTTTTAGGGGTAATTTTCGGGTATTTTCGGGTAATATATTGTTGTTTCTTATCCCCTTTAAATAAGTATTAAGCTATTATGATTTACATGTTGATAATAATGTGCTTGGTTTGAGTTAGTAGTAATGCAATACGATATTTTTGGGATGAATATTACTATTTTATTCTAAATAAATTTTATTAATTGTTTTATGTTATGAATAGATATACCTATTATGAAATTTTTTCTTGTTTAAAATCACAAAAAAAGATTTCATTTAATTAATGGATAGTGTGCATAAATTAATGTCGCTGTTTAGTTATTGTTAGTAAAAGAAAGAAAAATAAAATACAACTTAAGTGTTGAGAAGTGGGGAGCTCGATGGCCCAGTGGCTAGCACTCTGACACCTCGATACCACATGTTTGCCCTAGTCACGTGGTGCATTGCATTTGTGGTGGTTCTGGAATCCACTTTGGGCCGTAGGCCCTGTTTAATAAGAGGGATTAGTGTTACACGAGTCCGTAGCATATTTTCAAGCTACTGGGCCCACCCTGTATAGTGCTAAATGAGTAACAGCTTTCGTCGGTGCTCATAGAGACGAGATATCGACTATTCCTGATGCAACAAAAAAGTGTTGAGACGTTACAATGAGAATAATAAGACGAAAACATTGGCCTTCATTTTCAAAGATTGCTTTTACAACTTGTAGTCATCAGAATGGCAGATTGCATCTTACTGGTTTCTCATGTAACACACAAATTTTATTTTTAAGCAGAAATGTAACACAAATTTTTTACTTGTTTTATGGAAATGGAACACAATTTTCCCTTGTTTTATAGAAATGGAACAAAATATTTCTATTTTATTGAAATGGAACAGAAATTTTATTTTTTTATAGAAATGAACAAAAATTTTTATTTTTTGTTAAAATGGAACACAAATTTTATTTGTTTTACAGAAATCAAAAATTTTACTTGTTTTAAAGTAAGTGGAACATAAATTTTATTAGTTTTAGTAAAATGATATAATACACAAATTTTTTCTTGTTTTTACAGAAATGGAACATAAATTATACTTATTTTACTGAAATGAAACATAAATTATACTTATTTTATCTGAAATGGTACACAAATCTTATTTGTTTTTATAGAAATGGTACAAAAATTGTATTGTTTTATAAAAATGGAACATAAATTTTATTTGTTTTACAGAAATATAATACAAATTTTACTTGTTTTCCTCACATATACACAAACATTATTGGTATTTCTCTCACATATAGTACAAACATTACGGGTATTTATCACATGTAATACAAAATTACTGGAATTCCCTCGCTTGTAACGCAAACATTACTGTATTCCTCACATGTAATATATTGGTTATTAGGCTTAAAAATACCCCTGAAAAACATTTTTATCAATTTTTCTGGTTGTAGTGCAGCAATCAACCTCCATGACGCGTTTGAAGTAGCATTCTACCTGATACAAAACCATCGTAACAGTAAAAGAATATATACGATTTGTTAAAATAAAATAGCATTATAAGAATTCTTTTACTACAAGAAGTATAGCAGACAAAGTAATCATTGAATAATTAAGGGAAGCATAATTATTTAGAAACTTCCGTAATAATTAAATGTTCATTAGTATTCATTATATCCTCATTCAAAATGACTATTAATGTTCATTCGAAGTCAATTAACAACATTATCTGCCTCCTAATTGACGCATTTTTAGTTGTTAATTTTTTTCCTTCCAAACAGTATTCTAACTTTTAATACAAATATCTTGTTGTCAGAAAACGGACGTAGTAAAGATTGCTAGAAAAAAGAATAACGAAGAAAAAAAAACCCGAATTGCGTCTCAAAACACCTATTAAGATGGTTGGATGAACTTTAGGGCCAAAACAACGTTATTCTGAAAAGGAAAAAAAAACAATGGCTATTAAATGCTACTGAGGCGAATACTTCGTTTTTTTTATGTCGCTAAAATAGCAGCTTTTTAAAACAATACCAGAAATCGTGATCTGTTTTTTATTTTAGACAATGAATATAAGCATTTACTTTCATGTAAGTGCTCAAATACATTAATTCCTGTCATTTATTACGCCGAAAGGTTAAATGGACTGGCACTTATTAAATGATGATAGTTTTGATACCATTTAATTTAACCAATTATTTATTTGTTACGATTTACTTTCACCCGATTTCTATAGACTTTTAAGACAATTTAGGTTTAATATTTTTTTGAAATAAATTCAACTCTAAAAATTACTTTAAAAAATATAAAATTTAAAGAAATGTTTCTTTTTTTGTGTGTGTGAAACTTTCAGTAGTTATTATTAAGTCTTCTTATGATTAAGAACTAATAGGTACTTATGATTCTTATTATTCGTTTCTGCAATTTATTATTCGTTTCTGCAATTCTTATTATTCGTTTCTGCAATTTTATTATTCGTTTCTGCAATTCTTATTATTCGTTTCTGCAATTCTTATTATTCGTTTCTGATCACACACAAACGGAAACACTCTGAAATGAACACAAATTTTACTTTTTTTTTACAGGAAGGAACACAAATTTTACTTACTGAAATTTAACATATTTTTTCCACACATGTAAAGCAAATGTTAGTAGTTTTCCTCACATCTAATACAAACATTGCTGGTATTTTCCACATGTAATACAAGCATATTAATGCGAGCGTTAGTGGTATTCTCTGCATGTAATACCAGCATTACTGGTATTCCTCACATATAACACAAGTATTTCTGGTATTCTTCACATGTGTACACTAACATTGCTGATATTTCTCACATGTAACACTACCATTATTGTTATTCTTCACATGTAACACAAACATTACTGGTTTTACTCACATTTAACATAATTTATTAGCGTTAAAAATACCATGAAAAAACGTTCTGAGATCATTCTTTTTTGTATTGTAGTGCAATATTTAACCTCCATGATGCATCTGAAGTATCATTCAACCCGCTACAGGCCACAGTAACAGTGACAAAATATATTATTTTAAAATTATGAGAATTTTTATTATTATTATTTAAGTATATCTGACAACAGTAATTATTGAGCAATTAAGAAAAACATAACGATTCAGAAACTTCCGTAGTAATTAAATGTGCATTAGTAATCATTATATTCTGCTTCAAAATTTCTATTAATGTTCAACGAAGTCAATTAACAACATTATCTGCCTCCTATTTGACGTATTTTTTAGTTGTTACTTTTTTTTCTTTCAAACAGCATCTTTCAATATCTTATTGTCAGAAAACTGACGTAGTAAAGATTAAATTAGAAAAAAAAATAATAATGAAGAAAAACGAAAACTCGAATTGCGTCTCAAAACACCTATTAAGATGGTTGGATGAACTTCACGGCCAAAAACAACGTTATTCTGAGGGAAAAAAAACAACGGCTATTAAACGCACTGAGGCGAATACTTCGCTTTTTTATGTCGCCAAAATAGCAGCTTTTAAAAAAACAATACCAGAAAGCGTGATTCTGTTTTTATTTTTAGAGAATGAATGTAAGCATTTACTTTCATGTAAGTGCTCGTAAATACATTAATTCCTGTCATTTATTACGGCGAAAGGTTAAATGGACTGGCACTTTACTGAATGACAATAGTTTTGATACCATTTAATTTAACCAATAATTTATTTCTGTACAATTTAATTCTCCCTTTTCCATAGATTTTTAAGTCAATTTAGGTTTAATATTTTTCTTCGAAAAAAATTCGAAATTTCAATTTTAAAATATAAAATTACTAGAAAGGCATTTTTTTTTTTTTTTTGGGTGTGAAACTTTCAGTAGTTATTATTGAATCTTTTTATGACTAAGAACTAATAGGTACATAATGTTCTTACAATTCGTTTCTAGTCCTTAGTTTCTGCAATTCTTATTATTCGTTTCTAATCACACGCAAATAGAAACAAACTGGAAATAGAACACAAATTTTATTCGTTTTACAGGAAAAGAACACAAATTTTATTCGTTTTTACAGGAAAGAACACAAACTTTACTTGTTTTACGTAATTGAAACAAAAATTTTACTAGTTTTTCAAAAATGGAACACAAATTTCACTTGTTTTACTGAAATGGAATATAGATATTTTTCCACGCATATAAAACAGATGTTTTCCTCACATGTAGCACAAACATTACTAGAATTCTTCACAAACATTACTAGAATTCTTCATAAACGTTACAAGTATTTCCTCACAAACATTACTAGTATTCCTAACAAACATTATCGGCATTCCTCATATGTAATACAAACACTACTGGTATTCCTCATATGCAATACAGACATTACTGGTATTCCTCACGTGTAGTACAAACATTACTGGTTTTACTTCAAATGTAACATAATGGTCATTAGCCTTAGAAATACCTTGTAAAAAGCATTCTGTCATCATACTTCTTGTTGTAGTGCAAAAAATAATACTCCTAGATGCATTTGAAGTAGCAGTCAATGTATTACAAATATAATAGAATAGAATATATAGATATATAGATTATGGATGATTATTAATATTATTATAAGAATATTTATTAACACGATGTATATATGACAACAGTAATTAGTGAACAATTAAGAAGGCATAATGATTTAGAAACATCCGTAATAATTAAATGCTCATTAGTATTCCTCATATTCTTATTCAAAATGATTATTAATGTTAACGAAATCAATTAACAACATTATCTGCCTCCTAATTGACGTATTTTTTAGTTGTTAATTTTTTCCTACCAAACAGCATTTCCAACTTTCAATACTAATATCTTGTTGTCAGAAAACAGACGTAGTAAAGATTAAAAAGAAGAAAAAAAAATAATGAAGAAAAACAAAAACTCGAATTGCGTCTCAAAACACCTATTAAGATGGTTGGTTGAACTTTACGGCCAAAACAAAGTTGTTGTGCGGTGAAAAAAAAAAAAACAATGGCTATTAAATGCTACTGAGGCGCATACTTCGTTTTTTATGTCGCCAAAATAGCAGCTTTTAAAAACAATACCAGAAATCGTGATCTGTTTTTATTTTAGAGAATGAATGTAAGCATTTACTTTCATGTATGTGCTCGTAAATACATGTCATTTATTACTGCGAAAAGTTAAATGGACTGGCATTTATTAAATGACCATAGGTTTGATACCATTTAATTTAACCAATTATTTATTTGTTTACGATTTAATTTGTCCCATTTTCTATAGAAAAATTTTTTTCTACAAAAATTCCAAATTCCATTCTAAAATTACTTTAAAACATGAAATTAACAAAAGTGTTTTGTGTGTGTGTGTAGTGTGATACTTTTAGTATTTATTATTGAATATTTCTTATGATTAAGAACAAGTAAGATAATGAACTAAAATAAGTACTAAGCCAAAGTAACCTATAAGCAAACAGTTTCCAATAAAAAAACCGAGATTTTTCACATTCTATAAATATTCTCAAGGTTTTTTGTAAAGCATTTGGCGTCAATTAACAATTGAATGATATCGTATAATGAAGTCATATAAGTTTGGCAAGTCACATTCACCTCTTTGCTAACCGAATTCACCTGTTTGTAAATCAAATTAAAAGCTTGGCAAATCAAATTAACACGTTTACAAACCACATTAAGCCTTTTACAAACCAAATTCATCCTTCCCAAAACTAGGATATTTGCTTAATTTCAATAATATTTATAAAAATTTTATGAATACATGATTATTATTAAAAATATCTTAATGCTTAGAAAATCATTTCATAATCAATGATCATGTAT
>BPLR01018551.1:0-57741 GCA_021605095.1 Caerostris extrusa
ACTATTAACAAATTATACATAAATATGAAAGAATTTAAAACTTTAAAATATAATAACTGTTTTAATATACAATATTATATTTGAAAGAAATATAAAATAAAGAATAAAGAATTGTTTATTGGATTTGTTTATTTTTATAATGTTAATAAAATTTCATATTTCATAATTTTAGTTTATTAATTTATATTTTAAATGAAGTAGAAACTTAAATTAATCAAAACAGGCTTGAATATTAGTTAGTGTATTTTTGTATCTAACTCATAAAAATACAATCATTATCTGCGTAAGTAAATATTGCCAAAAACAAAATGAACAGTAAAATGAATTTTGCATGTGGATTTGAAGAACATTTTATTTTTGTTAAAATTTTAAGTTATTATTACTAAACTTTTTCATAGTTCTTTTATTACAAATATATAAAGAAAAATTTAATTATTATTACTTTAAATTCAACTAAATTGGACAGTATTATACTGCAGTAAAGTATAGTTACAGCCTTACTTTGCTTCAGGTTCTTTCTAATTGCAAAGAGTTTCTAAAAACACTGCTTGATTTCCGCAAAGAAAAATGTTATTGATTGACACGCCACATAGGCATTAACGCCCCTTTCACCACTCATTTTCACACTAAGCACTTATTTGGTCATTTGCATTGTACGAAGGGAAAAAAAGACCAATTTCTAATGATAATCGAAGTTTGAATAAGGAAATTTCAACTACCTAATGCATCCTGGAAGTTAACAGCAAGCGAAAAAAAAAATACAGAATGGAAACTTTAAAATATTTGTGTTCAAGTCTTGATGCTCTTTGTCATCAGTACTGCTCAAAACTGAAAGGCAAAAATTAAGTGGATAAATGTTATTTTTATTTTTATGATTATGCAGTAGATTAAGTGTGCGAAATTAATTTTACCAATTGAGGTAAATTGATTATGATAAAAATGACTAGTTTTTATTTACTTTTGCATACTTTTAATTTATTAATAGATTTCAATTTTTTAATAGAAAATTTAATGTAACAATTGCAGGTTTGATATCTAATTGCTTTAGAAGTTTATTCTTTTCATTTGGTCTCTAAATTCATGCATCACTTTTTTTTTTTATTACATATTCTTTTAATATTTTCTCAATACATGTTCTCTCCCCCCAATAGACTTACATAAAATTCCTATATTCATAAGTAACTGATTATTTTAATAATTTTCTGATATAACGTTTTTTTAAAAAAATATATCTACTATTTAAAACACAGTAAACTTAAGCATAGAAGATATTGTTTAATTTGTCATGTGGCTTAATTATCTAAACTTTTAGTGTATACATTTCTTAAACATTTGATGAAACAATTTTATTTATTTATAACGTATTCACATATCCATGTTTTATAATTCTCTATAATATGATATTATTACACTAATGCTTCACTCTAGTATTAGTTGAGAATAGAAGATACCATTATTGCTAAACCAAAACTCTACATAAAGATACTCTATCAAATTAAGAAAATCCTTGGGTAGAAATCATGATTACTAGATGTGTAAAAAAAAAAAAAAAAATGACACCATTTAGTTATAAATGACTATTTATTTAATTAATTTAATGAGCATGAAATTCATAATTTTTTTCGCTGCAGTATTCTGTGATATAGAGTGGATATAAGGAATTTATATAACGTATTTGTTTCATGACTTAACGAATTTGCAATTTAACAGCTAGCTTCAGGAAAATTAGTTTGATAAAGACAAAATCAATGAGTTAATTTAGAAAAAAATCTTTCCTTTTTTTTGTCTATATTCATTTTCCATAGTGCCATCTTTATTCTTAATTAGCAGAACCTGCCAGTTAGTCAGAGAGCAACAACAATCCTTGATAAATATAATTCATTTTATACCATAATATTTGGAGTTATTCCATTATGGGACTAAAGAGCTTCTGAGAAAATCATTCTACGTCACTAAATAATGTAGCGAAAAAAAAAATATGAAATTTATGCTTGTAGAGTAAATTAAATAAATAGGCATTTGTAAATAAAGGGTATCATTTTTTACTAATCGTGTAATCTCATCACCAATTAAAAATTCAACTGATGAAAACATCACACTGTAGAAAAGTTTTCATTGTTTTTATTGTTGCATGAACAAATTTTATTGTTTAATTTAATGATAAAAATTTATTTTATCGATTTATAAAACCTATTTTAATAAATTTAACTTTATTCTTTTTTAGTTACATAAGAACAGTATAATGAATTAATATAGCTAGATACAAAAATGCTGTTAATATTGATTGATTATAGAGTTATATATATACATTATTAGTTTTGTTATTAGAATTATACATTTTATGTTAGAAAATCTATAAATCCATAATTTGAAAAAATATAAATATCCAAACCTGAAACATAGTAGAAAAATCAATGGATTCTTATAAACTTACTATATTGTATTTCAACATTAAAAAAATATATGTATAACCATTAAACACAATAAACACATGATTGTTCTTTCTCAATTGTAAGAAACGTAAAAATTTTAACGTTTTGTAACTACCATTATTCTCTTTACTTTCTTCGTCTCATATCGATAAACTGGTATAATATAGATAAAACATTTAGATTTAGAAAAATATAATAATAAGGATTTCTAAATTTCTTAAAGAGCATTAAATTTTTATGTATACTTGCATAACTTTATTATATTTTGTAAAAAAAAATTAAAAAGATGCATTTTTTTAAAACATTTGCTTAAAGATGTTTTCTTACATTTTTGAAATAAGCTTCGTCTTCTTCCAAAATAAATAAATAAATGTTGAAAATTCTTCTCAGCTTTCAATTGATGGTCCTTGTTATTCGACATTCAGGATATAAAAATAAATATACGTTAATAAAGGTAAATTTGGTATTTTATAGTCTATTTGAATGTTAGAAATGCACGCATAAAATTTAAAATAAACATATTTAAAATATTTTTATTTACTGGTGATTTGAACTATGAACTTGTTGAGAGGTCTTTATTATTTGAGTAGTTCTTTTAAAAAAACTATGCTTGATTATAACTATATTTTAGAAGTTACTTCATTTTTTTATTAAATACATAATGCATTGAAATACTGAGCCAAGTAATTTAATTTAAATATTATAACATAGTTTAAAATATGTTGATAGTATGTTTATTTTTTAAAAATTCAGCTTCAGAATTGTTAGATTTGAAAGATATTTATCTTCCATTAAGGTAAAATTTTATTTATTGATTTTATTTTTATATTTTATTTATTTATATAATTTTTTTGTAAATTCATTTATTTTTAATTTTTTTAATTAAATATAATTTAAATTATAAATTTTATTTTTATTCGAATTGATTTTTTTATATTGAAATATCTATTTTGAAAGAGATAAATTATTTAAGCATAAATAAATAACTTTTCAATTTATATAAGTCAGAGTAATATAACAGGTGGGCTGAAAGGGGCGTACGCTTACACACAGATGGTGCTACTAGTATTAAATCCATATGGTTTTAGTTAGCCCTAACCTTCAAAAGACACATCTTTAAATTTGACAGCTGTTGCACTATTAGTATGTGAGTTATAGCATTTTTAATGAAGCAATGAAGTCAATGAGGTTGCCAATACAGACATTTGGATTCTGACTGAATAGTGAAAACATGATGATTGAACGAAGGAGAATATTGTTCAGCTTTTTGGGTTATTTCAGTGCCAATCCTGATAATAATAAGTTGTTTCAGTTTGTTTCGTCACGTGTAGGTGCTCATAACTAATTATATATAATTGCAGATAATCTGGCCAAAGAGGGGGACCTTAGAGTTCTACTGATGGAGGCTGTCTCTCTTTCGCGGAAATAGCTTCTGGAGTCAAATTAGTTATTAATCAACTCCTCTTGGAGAAACCGCTCTACATGTGCGGAATGAATGTAAACGTCCTGGTGCTGCTTTAAAATAAGGGGGCAGTAGATACGAATAGACAGATCTTGCTGATCCGAACAGGCTCTGCAGTGGTCATCTTCGTACGCAACTTCATGTGTCGAGCGTTATAGTTTTTTTCAATCTGCCTGAAATGTAGATTGACTCAAACTACTCTGGCCCATATATTAACTTTGCCTTGGCGGCCAGAAGAGTTAGTTGTGCTAAAGTATTGGAGTGGTTTTTCATTGTTGGAGAACACACGGTTTCATGGACATGGTCTAGGGTGTTGACGTCAATCAAGTGGAATAAGAAAAAACACAAAATAAATTACAATCAAGAATAAAGCGTTTTTTTTTTTTTTGTTTTTGCCAAAGATTTACTTTATTAGACTGTTATTTACTTTATTAGACTGTATAATATTTTACAGTGTAAAAATAAATAATTACTATTCCACAAAATACTTTTTGTATGAAATAATGTGCATATAAAATTTTAATTTTTTTGCTATAAAAGTGGACAGACATCGAGATGTATTGAAGTGAAAAACATTTAAATTACAAAAAAATAATAATAATGACAGAAATGATACTATAGGGTTTTTCTAAAACTGCATAGCTACAAGATTTTTTACTTAATATAAAATATTTGAAACATTTTAATCAAATATATAATGTATTACAAACAGTTGCAGGAATTGTTATTAATAACAGTTATTAATATAAATGCAATTACACTTGAATTAATTTGATACAAATTAATTAAACTGAATTTCCTTTTTTATTATGCGACTACTTTGTTATTAGTTTACTGTTGGTGCAGTTAAAAATATAATATTTAAAAAGGTAATAAAATATTTTACCAAATAAGTCTGAATGCGGACTTAATTAAAAAAAATGTTTCAGATAAAAGTCATTAAGAAATTCCTCAGAAGATTGCATTCTACCTGAAAGACTGAGTATAAAAAAAACCCATCTTAAGCAGAAACTAATCCAAAGATTAGGTCTGTATTTCTTCTCCCATCCGCTCAGATGACCGTTAACCAATATGATGCTAGACTGATCAGTGTACAAATCGAGAAGGATAGAGAGCCCACTTAAGATAGAAACCTAAGAGGGTGGAAAGGCCAGTAATGACCTGAGATGGTGTGTAGGATAATTGTCAATAAGATGATGCGTTGAAGTAGAAATCACCTTCATACAAAGAAAGAAATGAAGATGACTTCTACTATTAGGGCAATGAATGCTAGCAAGCATTTAATTTATAGGCCCTTTATACAATTCTATTAGAAGTATAATTAATTATTATTAAGGTTTTTTTTACAATTTGTAAACATATCCATTTAGACTAGAGAATTATTAATCAAGTTCGCAGGAGAATAGAAAAAAATAATCATATAAATGGTAAGCATTGTATTTAGAATATTTAACTTCCTTGATTAATTTTTAACAAATAAAATTTATTATAGGCCAGGAAATTAATGATATTTTTATTATATTCTCTTGTTAAAAATGATATAAATAAACAATGCATTTGTCATTAATATTATCTATCAATTTGTTTTGTAATATGTAAAATTGGTACTTTAACTTTAAATTTAATACTATTTTATTGTTCAGGCATCATCAAGCATCAATTCTTTTCAGCAAAAAAAAAAATTTGCGTTTGTTTGAAAAGGTGAAACGAAATTTTATTTCATATCACGATTTAAAAATATGAAAAAATAATGATAGTAATACTGTTATAAAGTTCTTTTAAAACTTTATTACTTCAAATTTATTAAATCTTTTAAATAACATTTTTTAATTGAGATCATGCTATCATTCATGTACATTATTATACTGACTGTTCAAAATACTAAATATTTAGTTCGCCTGATCCCTTTAATAACATACAGCAAAAATTCAACGCCAAGAACGCAATAATTTATTTTAAAATTAACCACATTTTGGAAAAACGGGTTTAAAGTTCTATAGCTGAATGAATTTAGTAATTCTGAATAATTTTTCTGATCAATTTGATTATATCTCTGAAGGAATGCTATTTAGATTTTCAACAGCAATACTAACTTGGGCATTAAAAAAGTGGTAATATAACAAACAAATTCATATTTCTTTTAAAAATTCTTCTCTAAAAATGTTTCTTACTAAAATAAGTGTAAAGAAAATGGCCGAATCGTAAGCAAAACAGAAAAATAGCAATGGCAACGAATGACAATGTGCAGAATGCAACAAATTTCAATTACAATTAATGCGCATCAGAATACATAAACGAACGCGCAACACATCGTACTTTGTAACACATGAATCTCAATAGGCAGAGAAGGTCGAGCATATGAAAAATTATCAACTGTCTTTGAAAAGTAGAAAATCAAGTTTGCTGCAAGCAGAGAAGAACAAAATTGAATTGTATACAATTGAAAAAGGTACCTAAGCCGATGATTATTCATTCCAGATACTTATAAAAAATTGATGGTGATGCTTCTTGTCAAACGTAAAAATTTTAAAAGAGGGTTGCAATGAAATTATGGTCTGGGGCAACGGGCAACGGGAGTACCTGTTACGGAGTTCCTATGGATTTTAAGAACCACGAAAACCTCCACATCTTAAAGTAGTTAAAATATTTTCACAAAATGAAGTTGCTTAAATTGAAGTATAGTCTGGAGAATAATTTTACATATACTGTGTTATATATTCTGGAAGCATCACAACTTATCAAACATTATTTATGGATGTGTAACACATGAATCTTAATAGCAAGAGACGGTCAAACATATTTAAGCTATCATTGAAAAATTGAGAATCAAGATTGATGTGGACCGAGAACAACAAAATTGAATTGTATACAATTTAAAAAGTTTGCTAAATCGACGAATATCGATTCAAAATTCCTTGTACAGAATATTGTTAAATAATGAGCTCATAGACGCCTCTTGTCGAATGACAAAATTTTAAGATTGATGGGATGGAATTATGGTCTAGGGAATAATTTAAGGAATTGTCCTCTTGTACTGTGTCCCTCGAAAATTTTCTGGGAACACCACAACATGCCAAACATTGTACTGGTTACATGATCTTATTTATGTCTATTTTGTTACTTGATAAAACATTTTATTTACAATAAGACCAAATCTTTTCATGCTGGGATCATCACTCACACTAATTTTAAGTGGAAAAACAGTTTTTATATTTGATCTCAATTCTAAAATTTTGAAAAATCACAGTGAAAAATTTGGAAATAATAAACTCCAACTGCAGAAACATAAATGTTTCATTAAATTCATATTAACTAATAGTATTCGGGATCTGTATCATCATTTTTATGTAATCATGCAAAGAACAATGTCGGCTGTGATAAAATCAGAAAACCCGAACGCCTTTTAAGGGTGTTTATAAGGTTCACCTCCTCAACATACGTCCCACAACTTTCGTCGTTACGGGTTGGGTTTATTGCATTGCACATATCCAGTGATTATGGTTATCATTTTTTTAATTAGTGAATATCGATGAACACAATACAAAATTATTTTGATGTCACCAATCAATTCCAAAATAAAACCTTTTGTAAATCTTCAAAGGATTATATAATTACAATAAGCCAGCACCAACAAAGATAAAAGATTTTGTCTCTACCACATTTATTACAACACAATGGAAAACTAATTCCCGGCAAAGAAACAGAATTCATTCTGAACTCTACAAAGAATGTGCAATAGCAACAACTGGTATTTATTAGGTAACAATAAGAAGAAGAAAAAAATTTGTTATATATGTGACAGGCTACTTATTTAGCTACTTATTATCATTTATATCACATAAGCACTCCTTTGTAGCATTTATATTATATTAATAATGTAAAATTCAATTATAAATGGCGTTGCTATTCCTCTAATTCTGCAGACTTTCCACCAATTGATTTGTTGAGCAAATATCATGTCGGGCTACTAATATTTATAAGAGACTATTCACAGCAATTTTTACACCTGTTTGTCTCTCAGTATATTCGAATATTTTTTGACAGGTAAAATACGCTATATATTATTTAAAACAATTTAACAGGGAATGACATTTAAACAAGAATAAAAGTCCCTTATCATTAAAGATAAAATATTTGCAAATCTGTAACAAAGAGAAAAAGCATTTATAAAAATGAAACTATTATGACTTTATTTTATTCATAAAATTAGTTGCTTTTTGGGAGATGTTTTTGTAATAATTCAGATCGGATGATAAATTCATACAATAATGAACAGAACTATACTAATAATTTTGTTTGTGAAAAATATAGTATTTTTTAGTATAGAATAAATTTAAAATATAATATATTAATGAATTAATAACTATACATTTTATTTTTCAATGATAAATTGATGTTTTCATTGATGATTTGTTATGTTAATAATTTTATTTCTGAAAGAATTATAATATTTTTGATCAGTTAATATAAAACATTATATTAATGGTTTAACATTAGTAATAACTATAAAATTTATTTTTATTGATACTCAAAAATAAAAATCCATTGAAGGGAGATTGAAAATGAATTGAAGAAATATTTAATATAATTTAAGGTATAGGACCATAAAAGAATTAAAAATATTGTTTATATTTGTTGCATTAATAAAATATAAATAAATTCTACACCTCTGAAATCAAAGTTTAGAAGTTAATAAAATATATTTTTATAAATAAAAATAGTATCTTTTGAATAGGCGGTGTGGGGAAATGCTATTGCATACATCATAAAATATCACAGTAGTTAAGTAAACCATCAGAAACAACACTACTATAAATAACAGAAATCGAAAACAAAATAAAGTATAGCGAACCGATATTATTTTATTTAAACTAGAAGAATAAAAAGAAATATTCTGAAGAAAATATTTAAAATCTGTTACATAAAATATGACTATAGAAAGGCGAAATATTTGACACTGAAATAAATAAATCTATCACCAACAAAATCGAAAATTTTTGCTTGATTTCACACAAAAAATAGAAAATGTAAATCGTGCATTACTCCTTTAAAAATGTTGCGTTCTCAAAGTAGGTGCAGAATCTATAAAAAGAAAGAAAAATCAAATTCAAAGGTATTTTTTGAAAAATGTGATGAAGGAAAGCATCTGAAGAAAACTATTTTCGTGGAATCCCGCTGGATTGCGACTCTAGAATACATTTGGTCACATTGATGAAAGCGCCACTTTAAAAGAAGAAGATTTATAGGCTAAAAGATGATGCTGAATAAAAAGAAACCATATCGTAGGATGCACAAATTTATATTTATTGTTTTTACTATTTTCATTTAAATATATGTACATATATATCTAAATCTTAACTAGAGACCTTTATATTTAAAAATGATTTAAATATAGTAGGATGCACAAATTTATATTTTTGTTTTCACTATTTCTTATTTAAGGATATATATCTAAATCTTAACTAAAGAACTTTATTTGTAAATATGATAGAAGGAAGGCGAATTTTATTACAGAAATATTTCATGCCAATTGAAAAAAATTATTATATTAACAGCAAATAATAAATATTGATTATAGTATGAAATTATCTCCTATATAAGTAGACAACTCTTACAATTAATTAGCTGCTTATCACTGATTGATTGCAACTCTAGAATACATTTGGTCACATTGATGAAAGCGCCAGTTTAAAAGAAAGATATTTATAGGCTAAAAGATGATGCTGAATAAAAAGAAAGGATATCGTAGGATGCACAAATTTATATTTACTGCTTTTGGTATATCTTATTTAAAGATATATATCTAAATCTTAACTAAAGAACTTTTATTTTTAAAAATGATGTAAAAAGAAAATGCGAAGAGAAATATTTCATGCTACTTGAAAAAAACAAAACAGAACTGTAAATTGCGTTAACAGCAAATATTAAATGTTGATTATATTGTGAAATTATGTCGTATATAAATAAATAACTCTTACAATTAATTAACTGTTTCTGATTTTTAAAAGACTTCCTTATTTAATACGCACAACACATTTCCCATAATATAAAACACCTATGAGCATAGTGTGATAAAAATAAATAAATAACTGTTTATTGAAATTGCATTTAACAATCAAGGAAATGCAACGATTATCTCTAGTTAAGTGTTTTATATAAATTATTTCTTTGATTCAATTCTTTACATTTGAATTATATAAAATAAGAAATCACCATTTAAACAAGAAGTAAATGTTCTACATCGATGAATAAAACAATCACAATGGGAAAATTAAGCAATAAAAATGTATTTATTTTTATTGCTTAAGCTAGAAGCTTTCGTTTCCCATAAACGTTCAATAGGACATTTTTTACTGTGTTGAAGTACCAATAATTAATCTTAAAAACACTTCTTTTTGACAAACGTGGTGAGTCAGTTGTGGATTCTTTATGGTGGGATTTTATTAATTCCTTATAAACTATTTTTGTAAGAAATATTCTAAATACACGTGAGAATTTTTCAATAGAAGAAAATCTGTTGACACTGATAGAACTTAAAATTTGTCGCTATAATTTTATTTATTAATTTTTTTTTGACATTGTGATTGTATTTATTCATAAATGCAGAACGAATATTTCTTACATAAATAATGACTTCTTATTTTTAAATAACTCACACGTAACGATTTCAACCTAGTAAATAATTTATTTAAAACGTAAATTGAGATAATCGTTGCATTCCTCTCAATTGTTAAAAGCTATTTCAGTGAGCAATTTTTTTTTTATTTTATTTTATCACTCTATGCTGATAAATGTTCTATATTCTGGGAAGTTTGTGGCAAGCACTAAATAAGGAAGCATTTCAATTTATTTGAAAAGCTTATAAAGATGCTTTAAACTCCAACTAATCTTTTATTGGTAGTAAATGAGAGGAAATTGAAAATAAATTCAAACAGTTTGAGGGGAAAAATATATATAGTCAAAATGTATTTCCTTCTAGGTCAGAACCTAGTTTTGAATCAGATGTATAGGTCGTTTCCATCTGATTAAAATTTTTATTGAGCTTATTGTAAAAACACATTCACTCTTACTAACGTTTCCCGTAAAATCAATGTCTTTTTAAATGCTAATAAGTAAGTATTGAAATTCAGCAATTGAATTAAGAACAATTTGCAGGAATTTGCAACTTTTTCTTATATATCTTTATATTTAAGTAAAAAAATATTAAACGTTTTAATATACTTTTTCATAATGTTTTTAATGTGTGTAAATGATTAGAATTATTTGCACTTAAATTTATATCTGATTTACTTTTAAATTAAAATAATATATTTGTTGTTTCTTATCCCGTTGAGTTGACAGCAACATCTAGACCAAGTCCAAGAAACCATGTGGCATCATAGATTGAGGAAAGGGGGCGACAGCTTCTGTTGTGATGGAGCACCCATAGGTAGAAGTATGAGCTTAGTCGTAAGTTGAAGTAGGTAGAAGTCCGTGACGATGACTTTTACAGGTTGGGCAGGTTGTCAACCCTACGTCCAACTCGACCGTCATACTAAACAAGCATCTACTGCTTAAATTTTATTCCGAACCATTATAAACATCCATGGTACAGACGGAACTCGAATCAGGCACTTGTGACACCATGCGCTAGTCACTTGGCCATTAGGACCCATAAATATTTTAAAAACATGTAAATTCAAATAGTTAGATTTTCTCAGGGGTTTTTAAATTTTTTTTAATTTACATTAAAATGATGAATTAAGACAGAGAACAATATATTAAGACAGAGGAATTTGACAATGAATTTTAAATATTTCATATATAAATAATTGAACCTAGGAAATAATTTATATAGAAAAATTAGAAACTAGAGAAAATCTTTGAATTTCCTTGATTGTTAAATGCAATTTCAATTAACAATTATTTCTTTATTTTATTTTATTGTGCTATGCTGATAGATGTCTTATATTCAAGGAAGTCTGTTATAAACATTAAATAAGGAATATAATGGTTGAAATATAGATTTCGTTTTATGTCTTTATGTGGAATGTTTTTTTCAATTTCCAAACTCATAAAAAGCCAAAGTATAAAAACACAATAAATATTAAATAAAATAACCTTATTGTAACAAAAATTTTCTTTCCGTTGAAGTTTTATAAAAATTGAAGCAAAAGAAAATTACTATAGTTGTGAAAAAAAAAATCTACATTTTGTCCGTATCATTTATTTTAACCATTTTGAAAAAAAAAAAATAATAATAATCTTCTTGCTTTCCAAAACAGTCTTTCAGTATTAAAGAAGTGTTATTTTTCCCTTATAAAGATATTTCATTCTGAGCTGCAAACCACCAATGTGTAATTCTTTTATCTTCCTCGCTATCTTCATCATCAGAATGCTGCTTTCATGGGATTATAGAGGTGCAATTCCAAAGGCCCATATGTATCTAGAAGGCTTTAATCTCCCCAGTTGAAACTTCTACAGAGTATTTGCAATGCTCGCAGGGATAGACGAATGTGTTTTGTCGTGTAAAATCAAGCAGTATTTTGCTTTCAATAAGTTTAAGCTCCTCTCTATAATGAAAATCAAAAGAGAAAAAAAAAAAAAGATGAAACTATTTCTTTTTCAGACAATTCAATTTGCAGCCAAATATAACAAAAACTTTTTTTAGTCAGTTTTATCAACAAATTATTGTATTCCTTTTCTGATAATTTTTCAATATTGCTCTTTAAGAATTTCATCAAAATAATTTGTATGTAAATAATATTTTTATTGAAGTTAAATACTAAAATAACTGTGGGAATAATTTTGTTAATTCACTGTACTGAAATGCAAAATAGAAAAAAAAGCCGAAACTCTTCTTTTAAAATAACCAACTTTATAAAAGAAATTGTCAAATGTTAAAATGTTAAAAATACAATTGAAGTTGTTATGTAATTTTGTCAAAAGCTGTGATAGGAAAATTAAATGCACAGTTTTTAAGAGTTGTCAAAATGAAGAAATGATTTGAATTTTTTAAGATAACAAAGTTAAGATGTGTAGGTGTATAAAATATACAGATAAGAACGTAAAATTTTATGTGACTCATTTAAATTAAAAATTGTCATGTAAATTTTCTGATCTTTAGTATACAATAGTATACTACAGATATAATATATATATAATCTTTAGTATGGAATTGTATATTAGAGATATAATATATATGCAATCTTTGGTATACCATAGTATACTAGAGATATACAATATAAGGATATAATCGTGGCAATATATATGACTCATTTCCGTGAAAACCTTTCATGTTTAATTTCTTAATAACCGTCAAAACAAGAATAACAATTTAACTAGATTAAAAATCGCATTTAGCATTATAAAACACGGAATAAAGTCTTTCATAGCATTGTTGTTTTAAAGTGCATAATTTATAAAAGTGCATAATTATAAATACTGTAAATGAAGTTTGCAATTTTGCTTTAAGAATTTTGTTTTTATAACAATTTTGCTTTGTGTTAAGGAATGTTTTCAAAATGTAATACAATACTTTGTAAGTCTCAATCATGAATTATGAAAAATAAAAGAACTCGATTTAAGTAATTTCTTTCCGATTAAAATGATTTAAATCCATTAATTATTTTTGTTCAGATGTTTCAATCTTTTTTCCAGTCTCTTTTGTCTTCAACATCATAAAAAATAAATTTAAGTACACCTTAATACTCTCCAAAAATTTAACTTGAAGTTAAAACAAGTAATATAAAAAGATTTAAAGTCAATTTCTACTTTTTTTTTTTTTTTATATATTGCAGAAAGTCCTTCATAAATAATTTTCATTCATTTTTAAATTTATCTGACGCAATCTATTGGTAGATACATGCAACTTAAATTTAAAAAAAAACTAAAATTAATTAATTAATTTTAATTACTGAATTAATATTTGAAAAAACTGTATTAACATCAAGTGTCATTCATTACAAATTCAAATACATTTTTTTTTAAACTTGAGTGGATGAATAAAAAGTATTTTATGAACGATTGAACATTTGAACAAGATATATATAGGGAGAGTGTAAGCTAATAGAAGGAATTGAATAAAGAAAATGAGATATATTTTGACAGTAAAAGAGATGAATAAAGTGTATATATATATGTATTCATTTTCTGTGAACAACAATTTTCCCGGTTTCATTTCAAGGTACAAGTGAAACACTCACTCCTAACAGGAAGTATCTCAGAATATATTAACATGTATACAAGTAAAAATTTCAAATAATGTGTGAATACTTATTGTATGGAATATTTATGGTAGAGTATGGAACTCCCGGTTTCTTTTAGAAATGCCTGAATTCTTGATAAAATATCAAAAAGGTTTCCCTTCTTATTTTGATAACAATAACTCTTATTATTTTGGAGTGAAGAAGTCATTTACAATTGGAAAAAAAAAATGTGTTCCATGTTTTGCGTTGGGAAATTACTTCTGTGGAATGGAGCATCCCATCTGCCCCGCTTCTATTTCGTGAAAATCAGATATGGAAATGTCATGTTCAGTATCGCGACTCTATACACTTAATTCATTTTTTTGTTTGCTTTGGAAAAACAAAAAAAGTAATACTTTAGGATGTGTATGATTTTCTACTCCTTACTGATATCGGTAAATTGATTTTCGTAATTGAACAAAGTAAGAATATTCATCTTGAGAGAAGAGTGGATGTGATTCATGAGACATGTTGAACTTGTGAAAACGAAAAGAGTTTTTTATCTATTATTTTAAGTGATATTTTTTCTCAGTTATTGTTTTAAAATTAAATCTCTGATTGAAATGCTCATAATTTTAGGAATGCAAAGAATTCTAGAATTATTAGGCATAATACATATAAAAGAGATAGACATAAAGCGTTTTTACTAATTTTCAATGAGTTGGGATATTACTTCTGTGGAATAGAGCATCCAATTCGCTCCTTGTCTATCACATGAAAACCTTATATAGAAATACCGTTTTCAATAAAGCGACTCTTAACACCTATTCCTTTTTTATATTTGATTTGAAAACATAAAAAAAGTAATACTTTTAGGACGTGTGTGATTTTCTACTCCTTACTGATATCGGTATATTGATTTTCGTAATTGGACAGTAAGAAGATTCATCTTGGGAGAAGAGTGGATATGTGATTCATGAGAACTTGTGAAAAAGCATCGAGTTTTTATCGATTATTTTACGTGATATTTTCCAAATTATTGTTTAAAATTACATCTCAAATTCAAATGTTCATTACAAATATAAATTTTGTATTTTACACGAAGTAAAAATATAATTTCTACCAGGTTTTATAAAAATTTAATTCAACATATTCTCCTAAAACAATACATCAAAAACGTTTCTTCAATTTTCAATGAAATTGGTCCACTTCAAGAAATAAAACATTATACTCAGATGAAAATCAGAATCCACTATTCAGCCCTTAAGTCTCCCTAATCTACTGACTCCTTTACAGTGCCTTCCACTTCTTCAAATGCCTTAGGCATAATAAATACAATTTTTTCCACCGAATCAAGTTATGAATACCGGATATAAGGCTTTTTAATATGCTTTTGTTGTTTAATTATACATATATATATATATATTTTTCTTGATATTATAGTTTCTAAGACATTTACGTTTTCATTCTATTTGAGAATAACCTATTTAAAAGATTACCAAACAGAAAAAAAACGCTTTTACTTCAGAGATAAAGATACATTTCTTAGATTATTTGAAAAAAAATAATTATTTAAAATAATGATCCAGAAAATGATAAGGCGTCATCAATAATTATTTGATTAAAGGGCATTACCAAACATTTCTGTGTTAGAGTCAATCGCTCCAAATTGATAAAAGCGACAAAGTATAAGTAATTGTACAAATTTGATATTCCATAATCAATAAAATATCTGTCAATATCTGGGAAAAAATTAAATAGAACTTCAAATTAGTCAACATAGGATAGGACCGAAAATTACACTGAGTATTAAAGAGTCATTGAGAATAAAAAAGAAAACGAAAGAAATATAAAAATAAAAAATGCTGATCTGTGATATAAAAAAAGCAAAAAGTAGAACCCAACCTTTAATGTCTGCTTTTCCATGGTTAAAAACTCGAAGCACTTCAAAAGTGTTATGTAAATTGCTCATCAATAATGCACCTTTGTCGAGTCGCCACTCGTCTGCTGCTTAAAACAAGAGAAAACGAGCGAAATTAGCGGATCCTTTAAATGAAAAAGTTTTTGGTAGAAAACGGATTTAATAGCACTCCGACGCTTCTGTTAAATCGCCACTTCAAGAAGACTTCCATTTGTTCTGTCTACACTTAACTTGGAAAGTCATGAAGTTTTATTTAAAGTTAAAATTACTTTTAAGACTTATGCTAAATAGTATATGAAAAATAATGCTACTGAATTACTTCTTCCTCTTGATTAGTATTCACTATAGAGAGCTTTTTGTTTTTAATTTTTTGATTGACCAATCACTAAAATTCATAAAATTAATTTAAATATTCAGTTAAAAACTATAAAATTTTCCTAAAATACACAATGGCAGAGTTATGTAAACATTTTGGTCTGAATCATTTTGTAGAACAAAAACGATAAATAATTACCCGTAGTCTTTACACACAAAATGTAAAAGCAAATTCATCCTAGGATTTACATTAGAAAAATCCTTGAGTGCCTCACCGTTAATCATTATAAACAAGGTAGAAACTGATTAAGATACATAGTATGCATAAGCTGCAACAAGGAATTTGAATTCATTTGAAAAACAGAAATATTGAAAATTTGAATGGTTAGAACTAACTGCATTGATTGATAGATAACGACGAAAAAAATCATTTAAAAAAAAAACAATAATTAATATACGTAACAATAACTAATAATTTCATATAAATCAAATGCATGATGAAAAATATAAATATATATAATATAATATTCAAAAATACAATGAAATATAGTTTAGAAGTTATTGTATTAATTTCTACTCAAACCAAAAACTGACACTCAAATCGCACTTAAAAAATCATTAAGTGGATCACTATTAGAGAATTACACTATTATAAACAAACTATTAGAAAATAATTAGTATCAATAATTTCGTTTCCTTATAATTTGTGAATTTTGGTAAATTAGTGTAAAACAATGAGTAACAAATATATTTTGGGAAGTATACATACTGAGGAAATAAGCATTTTCAAAAAGTGAAGCATGAGTTTAGAAACAGAATAGTAAAAAAAAAAAAAAAAAAAACTTTTAAAGCAGTTAAATACCAAAACCTCAATCACTTCATTAAATAATTTGTTAAGAAATTGAAAACTTTTCGTAAATTAAAAGAAATCAAATGCAAATAAAAACTTGTCATTTTTAACATAATCAATTTACCTCACATGGTAAAATTAATTTCACATACTTAATCTAATGCATAATCATAAAAATAAAAATAACAGTTATTCACTTAATTTTTGCATTTCAGTTTTGAGCATTACCAATGACAAAGAGCATCAAGGCTTGAACATACATATATAAACATAGTTTCATACTGAATTTTTTTCCCCATACTGTTAACGTCCAGAATGCATTAGCTAGTTGAAATTTCCTTACTCAAACTTCGATTACCATTAGAAACTGTTTTCCCCTTCACATAATGCAAATGACCAAATAAGTGCTTAGTGTGAAAATGAGTGGTAAAAAGGGCGTTAATGCTTATCAGGCGAGTCAATCAATAACATTTTCTTTGCAGAAATAAAAGCAGTGTTTTTAGAAACTCTTTTGCAATTAGAAAGAACATGAAGCAAAGTAGGGCTGCAACTGTAGTTTTCTCTAGTGTAATACTGTCCAAATTATTTAAACTTTAAGTAATAATAGTTAATGTTTTTCATTTATATGTTGGCAATTTCGGGAAGATTTATTGTTTATGGGGCATTAGCGTTATTTTGCACCATTGGAAAGGGAAATAACAATGTTGGAATTGTAGTGAACTTTTCTCTCTTCCTAAACACATTGTTTCTAGAAGTGTGCAGGAAGTAAGGATTTGCTCTTCAACTCTGGTTTTTTCTTCAGGATTTGTTCTTCCTCTGGGCAATTACTCTTTCAAAGTAGAAGTTATTTTTTATATCTGTATTTTTATGATACCTTGCGAAGTCGTAGTACATTTTTAGACTTTATGGTATAATGCAGGGATGGGCAAACTTTTCGGTCGCGGGCCAAAAATCGAAAAAAAAAAAAAAAAAGTTTAGCGGGCCAAGATAAATTTCTTTAAAATTTAAAAAAAAAACAATATTCAAGTATTACAATTTAAATATGTGAATGAGATGAATGAAATTGCGATTTCATTTTTAAAAGTTCCTTATATTGAGGTTCGAAGTGAGATGTACTGATTCTAAGGCGAGCTCATCTGTCATCATAAATGCTCATCTGTCAGTCTACTTCTGAAATAATTCTTTCTAAGGCTCATAGTTGAAAACACTTGTTCACATATATAAGATGAAGCAAGCATAGCACTGATTTTCTGGCCGTTATATATTAAATTTGGTAATATACATATATATAATATTAAATTTGGTAAAAAAATATATTTAGTCAAAGTAGAAAAGGAGATGGATGTATAATATATAAATATATATTTTCTTTTAATTTGCCTCGGACCGGCAAATTAAAATTCTATCCGCGATCCGGATAGACACTTCCGGCTGGCCGTAGTTTCCCCATCCTTGGTATAATGCATTGAAATAAGATGAAATAGCATCCTTAATAAACCTAAAGAAACTATTCTTGATGCGTATATATATTTATATATAATGACAAATAAGTAACAAGACCTAAAGGTGCCTTAAATTGTAGTCGAAAATGCAAAGTCGAAATTGTGGTCGACCTCTGCAGTTAAAACAACTGGTTATTAAAAACAAATATTTTAAATATGTTTTCTGCAGAGCGTACAAAACGGAGAAACTAAGAGAATCCAGGAAATTTATATCATGGATTTATTATAGATGCATTGAAACTATAATAAATCGATGAAGAAAAAAAAAGAATGGGAAATGTTCAGAAAATGTGAGAATACAGAGGGTAATATTAGTTAGAGCAAGAAATGAATATGTCAGTTATGTGTCGTAAAATCATTTAGAGTAAGAAATTACACACACGCATATGCACACACAGTGAGTAGGTTGCATATTTATATACATTTAAGTAAAGCAGAAATTTTACACAAAATATTCTTAACTATCATAAGGAAAGAATAAACAATGTAATAGATGAATGAACAAATAATAAATTATTAATAAATAGTCAGTTATTTAAAAATTGTAAACAACTAACATGTCGATATATCGTATATTACTTAAGATGTTTCGAAATTTTCAATATTTTTTTTTTTTTATTTTTACTAGAATTTATACTTTAAATTCAGCTTTTCATTGTCTTAGTGAATCCAGATATTCAATTGTATTAATGCAATTGCAGTTAATAAAAAGTTTTTAAGTATACCTCCTAATTCAACAAACTATCTTTACAGGAAAATAAGGAAGAAAAATCGACTGTTTAAATGCACATTTTATGTCTGTTTTCTCCCATGAGTGTCTATCGTGACTCAATCGGTTAAATTTCTTTCACTGCAGTTGAACAACTCGGATGAGGCTAGTTTTTACGCCACACTGCACTGAGATGCGTGATCTCTGGATGTGTTCATGTTTTCAAAGACTGTTGCTGAAAAGAAGAACAAATTGCATAACAATGATTGACGATTTTTCCGTCCAGAAAGGCGCCGTCGACGGCTTCTGGTGACATTCGTTCCTCTTACCCTTCTTCAGTTTTTAGTTTTTTCATGGCTGCTTCTTTTTCTGTACAGGAATTATTTTCGTCACTTATTTAAAGTGGATGGCATCGCTTTTTTTTTTTGGCAGTGAAGTGTTATATTTTATCAAAAGGAATGAATCGCATTATTATAAAAAACGACGTCATTACATTTGAATGTAAATGCAAATAGAATGAAAAATACATATTCAAATTTTCAGGTTCGAAATATGTTTATTAATAAATCGGCAAGGTGAATAAGTGATACTTAAGAATTTGTTGGCTAACGTCAGGTCTTTCATTCTAAATTTCAGTTTTTAACATGAAACATGAACGTATTTCAGTTTATTTAAAAATGGCTTTAAGTAAATTATCTTCCTTATATAAAGATTAATAAGGTTATACTATATTGGATGTAAAAAATGTTTTATCTTACTAAAAATAAAAAATAAAATTATTTTATTACTTATAAATAAAAAAAAAATATACAAGAAAATTTTAAAAATTTATTCTGGATTTATTTAAATTCTACGATATATAAAAAGAAAGTTATTTATAAATGATACTACTATTGGTTTTTGTATATATTTTAATGTAATTCGTTTGTTTATTAAAATATGTTTTTGTTATTTTCGTTTAATTTAAAATTAATTATTTCTATAATATATTAAAACTCTAATCTTAGTAAAAAATTTATATAAAATAAAACTTTTCTTTATTTTTTAATTATTTTTAATTCAATGTAAAAATTAGAAAAAAAATTATATTAATTAATTTTCTTGATTAAATAAAAATCCTAAATTTTGATATAACTAATAAAAGAATAAATTAAAAATATAATTAAAAAGGACATCAAATATTAAATTTATTGTTTTAGATTTACATATATACATGTATGCATACATAAGTGTGTGTGTGGGTTTCTGTGTGTGTTCATATAAAAAGAAATTATATTAGCCCAACCATTTAAAATTTTTTTTAAAGCATATTCTATAGGAAATGTGTACTAATCACATTTAATTACTACACATTTAAATCTTATTCTATAAGATAATTTCTCATAGTCAATGTTTTCAAAACAATTTTTTTTTTTTTTGATAAAATATTGAGCTCATATTAATGTGTAGCCACAATATGTTACAATTCTAGTTGTTATTGAAAATTCCTTTATTATTGACTAAATATTACTTTTTTTTTTTTGTCATTTAAATTAATATGATTACGTGATATTTAATGCCGGACTCAGTTATTAATTAATTAGCGAATCCGGCTACATAAAAAGTAAACCATATACTTTAAAGGTTGAGTGAAAAAAAAAGTTTCCATAAAACAAGTTTAACTCTGTTACTAGACTTAATGAGAGACATTTGGCAACGACCAAGGTTTGTGACCAACGTACCAACGTTACACGTACCAACAAGAAGTGCAACGTTGTATCAGGTTTTAAGAATATTTTTACAAAAAAATATTTGTGTTCTCTTTGATCTGCCATTGCAGTTATTGCCTTTCAAACTTTAGTAATCTTGAATAATTTTTTTTTTTTTTTTTTAGGTCTAAATTTGAGGCATCTCCGAGTTTTTTGTATTACGAATGCTATGGTGGTTTTGTTATACAACATATCTGACATGTATATATATATATGAGCCCACTAAAAGACAATCTGATGTTGCTGCATGGCGAAAGTTTTTTAACTTGGTTAAAAATCGGTATTGCAGGTCGAAAAGCAAATCGTTTGACAATTTTATTTCACGTATTGATTTTAAAAGGGATAGTTTAAAAGTTTTTAAGTTTATTTCTAACATCCAAAATCGTAAACCTTCGAGTAGGAAGAATTCGACCTTCACTAGAAATAAATTATAATCTTCAAATAAGGCCATTGTAAAGGAATTTGAACAGTCTCAGGGAAGAGGAAATATGCAAGAGGAATGCCAAGGAGGGTAAATGCCGAATGGAAAAGAGATGCAAAATGCTGTTGGGGAACCTAATTGGGAGGCTATTTTTGATGCTCCCTTTAGTGCACAAGAAGAACTGGGTTCTTAAAGTAAGACGATTGTGCACGTGGATTACATAACAGTAGAATTTCTAAGCCACTTAGGCACGCAGGCAAAAAAAATAGTGTTGAATGTCTTAAATCAAGTATGGGAATCATGTCAGATTCCGGCACATCGAAGAAGAATTATTATAGTTCCAGTTCTAAAGAAATATAAGAATGCCGGAAAGTTAAAGAGTTATCGGTCAATTTCACTTACGAATATTCTTGCAAAAACTACTGAAATACTTGGGTTAAGCCTTTTGAACTGGTATCTTGAGGAAATATAATATATTAGCCGTAGAACATATTGGATTACTCAGGTTAACGTATGACCAGGTGACAAAATTCAGCCAGTTTTTTAAGGATGTTTTGGATGGCAGACACAGACAGCTGTGTCTCTATGTCGATTTTAAAGGAGCTTATGATTCTGTATGGAGAGAAAAACTCTACCAGAAGCTCATGAGTATTGATATTACATCAACATTATTTAATAGGATTAGGTCTTTTGTAATTCAGAGGACCTACGTGTTATATTTGGCTATTCCAAACTTTTTAATCTACAAACTGGCCTCTTAAGGACCAGTTGGTAGCTGCATCTGTTTAATATCTTGTGTTAAAGATCTTGTTTCATTCCTTAAATTTATGCCTAGCAGTAAATGCCTATTATTTGCTGATGATATAGCAATCATGAGCAGGAACTAAAATTTAGTGCAAAAAATCGTATTGAAAGTTTGTCTCTTTTTTTGTTCTTAGTTCTTGATAATTATATTATTCTTAGTGCAATTGTGCCATGTGACCATTGGAAATATATAATATATATATATTATTGCTTAATTTAACTTAATTTTTTATTTATATTATTAATTAATTAATAAATGCACACGATAGTTGCATTAATTTTGTCTTTATTTATATATATATATATAATTATCACATATTTAAACATTATGCAATTTTGATCTTTTTCATTATGTTTTCAAATTTTTCCTTTCGAAACTGAAATTAATAAAGTCAGGTTAAAACACTTTTATTTCTTATAATTTGCTTATTCCTTTATGTCAGTAATAATTTCTAAATCTTGTTTTCTTGCATGACTTTTACATACGTTTGCTTGAATGAATACTAATGATTTTCAATAATTGAATTTGGCCATCATAAGTACATGTATTCTCAGATATATGCTATATTTATTATCAGCAAAATGTCATTCTGATTAGTATTCTCTGTTAGGTTGTTTTGGGGTTTTTTTTATATTTCGATTTCACATTTTGGTTTGGTTTTCAAGCCTGTCAGTATACATTAATTAAGCTTTTTTTTTTTTTTTTTAAGTTTTCAATTATATAGCAAATCTTTTAAAAATTTTCATAATAGTGGTTAAATTTTCACTTTGTATTATAAATCGTTCATTTTATTGTTTGTTTTGATTGATTTAGTGTTTAAATTTTCTTTCAGAGAAAAACTAAATAAAAAATCCCTTTTTTTCTTTGCTGAAATTTTATACATAAAGAAATAAATGTATTTTATTATGTAGAGTTACTAAGTAAATTTTTTACATATAATTTGATAACTACTTTAATTCATCTAAAATATAGCTGTCATCAAATTATGCATAAAAATAGAAAAATTTAGAACTTTAACACATATTATGTTTAACTATTAATTTGTAATTATTGTTTAAATATATATAATTATTTTTGATAGAAATATTTTCTAATGAAGAGTTTATAAGTGTTTACTTTTATTATAATTTAATTAAATTTCATATTCATATTTAATAAGATTTTATTACAATAATTGCAGTTTGTTTAGTTATATTTTAAAGTAAATATTTTATAAAAATATGAACCAAAATTAATGAAAACAGGTTTTAACATTGTTTAGTGTATCTTTGAACCTATCTAAGAAAAAAAAAATACAGTCATTTTGTGCATAAGTAAATAATTACAAAAAAAAAAAAATGAGCATCAAACTTAATTTGCATGATGATTTGATGAAAATTTCATGTATTTATTGTAATTTATATTTCTTTAAAATTAACTTATTTTTTATTACAGCATATAAATAAATAAAATAACTATTATTACTTTAAATTCAAATAAATTGATAGTATCATACAGCAGAAAAGTATAGCTTCAGCCATACTTTGCTTCAAGTTCTTTCTAATTGCAAAAAGAGTTTCCAAAAACACTGCTTGATTTCTGCACAGAAAAATGTTATTAATTGACACGCCAGATAGGTATTAACGCCCCTTTCACCACTCATTTTCAAACTAAGCACTTGTTTGGTCATTTGCATTGTGTGGAGGAGAAAAAAAGACAATTTCTAATGATAATCGAAGTTTGAGGAAGGAAATTTCAACTACCTAATGCGTTCTGGAAGTTTAACAGCATGCCCAAAAATTACAGTATGAAACTTTAAAATGTTTGTGTTCAAGTCTTGATGCTGTTTGTCATTTGAAATGCTCAAAACTAAAATATAAAGTTTAAATGAATAGCCATATTATTTTTATTTTTAAAATTATGCATTAAATTAAGTATTTGAAATTAATTTCAGCATGCAAGGAATATTGATTATGATAAAAACGGCTTTTATATTTACCTCTGCATATTTTTAATTTACTAATAGATTTAAATTTCTTATTTATTTAATTATTTCTAATTTATTTCTCCAATTATTTAATGAAGCAATTGAGGGTTTGGTCTTTAACTGCTTTAAAAATATATTATTTTTCTCTGTCTATAAAGTCATGCTTATCTTTTTAAATTGCTGATTTTCTTAGTACGTCTTCTTCCCCCTTTGGTTGTATTATTCAATGCTTTACATTGCTTTACCAAAATTTAAAAATTGCAAAGAAACATTTACAAATAATATTGTCGAAATTATTGTACTTAAATAATTTTCTTAATTTTTTTAAAAATAGTGTCAGATTTCTCTTTTAATAGTGAAAAGTTTGACTATTAGTTATTACAATAACGTCAGGGCTATATTTTATTGTATTTTTGAATTTTTAAAGGATATATATTTATATTTTATAATGCATTGGAGTTTTATAAAATTGTTCATACTTTCATAAGTAATTAACTATTTTAATAATTTTCTGAGATAGTTTTAAAATAACGGATGTCTACTATTTAACTATTACTATTATACTATATAATATTATAATATAGTATAATTCTATTAAGGGATTATACTATTTATTATTAAAAGTGAGAAAAATAAATTTAAGCATAGTTAATATTGTTTAATATGCCAAGTGGCTTAAATATCTATAATCTTAGTAATATATATGATATTTTTAGGTTTATCCATTTTGAAACTTTTTATTGATACAAATTTATTTACAGCATGTGCACGTATCTATATATAAAAATTCTGTATAACACGATATTACTATACTATTGCTTCACTCTAGTATAATTTGAAAATTAAAGATAACAACCTCGCTAAACTAAAACTCTACATAAATATACCTTATCAAATTACTATATAGTATCTTTGTTAATCTATTTGTGTGGTATTTTTAGAAGAACTTTCATTAAAATCTGCTTATATAGCAATAAAACAATTAGAAATTTTCAACCGTGTGATATTTTTCATTAATTGAATTTTTCATTGAGGATATGATTACTAGATTAGTAAAAAATGACACCATTTAATTATAAATGACAACTTATTTAATTAATTTTATGGGCATGAATTTCATAATTTTCTTTTTCGCTTATTTTGTAATATAGAGTGTATATAGCGAATTTATATTTATTTATAAACGATTTTTTTAACGATTGTGCAATTTAATAGTTGTTTTGAATCAAAAGATTTGGATAAAGACAAAATTTGATGAGTTAATTTTAAAAAAAAAAATCATTGATTTTTTTTTTTTTTGTCTTTTCATATTTAGTATCATCTTTATTCTAAATTATCAGAGCCTGCCTGTTAGTCAAAGAACAACAACAATCCTTGTTAAATGTAATTCATTTTATACCCCGATATTTGAGTTGTTTCATTATGAGAATAAAGAGTTTCACAGAAAATGATGCTACATCATAAAATAATGCAATGAACAAAAGTATGAAATTTATGCTTGTTGAGTAAATTAAATAAATAGTCATTTATAACTAGACATTTTTTTACTAATCTTGTAATCATAAAATCAGTTCAAAATTCATTTGATGAAAGTATCGCAAAGAAGATAAATTTTCATTGTTTTAATTGTTGTCTAAGTAGATTTTAATTTTTTTTTAAATTAAGTGATCAAAAAATATTTTATCCATTTATGAAGCACATTTTTATAAAGTTAACTTTATTCATTTTAGTTACATAAGAACAGTGTAATGAATTAAAACAGCTGCATACAAACAATATACTGTTAATTTTCAATTAACTATGGCTACAGATTTATAAATTTTATGTTAGGAAATATATAACTAGAAAGAATACAAATATCCAAATCTGAAATATAGCAGAAAAGCAATGAATTCATGGCAATTTAATATAATGTATTCCAGCATTTAAAAAAATAAAACTATGTATAACCATTACTTACGATAAACATATGATTATTCATTCTCGATTGGAAAAAGCACAAGGTATTTTATCATTTTGCCAATACCATTATTTTTTACTTTCTTAGTCTTATAAATGCTTTTATACCGATAAATTGGTATAACATAGATAAATACCTTTAGATTAAAAAAAATAATAAAAATAAGGGTTTTATATATTTCTTAAAAAGCATTACATTTTTTGTAGACTACATAGCTTTATTACATTCTGTAAGAGAAATTTAAAAATAGGTGTATTTTATTAAAAGATTTGCTTAAAGATGTTTTCATACATTTCTGGAATAAGTTTCGCCTTTCAAAATAAATAAGTAAATAAATAAATGCGGAAAATTTTTCTCAGCTTTCCTTTGATAGTCCTTGTTATTCGACATTCAGTATATAGAAAAAAATATTCATCAATAAGGAATTTGGTATTTTATAGTCTATTTGAATGTTAGAAATGTATGCATAACATTTTAAAATAAACATATTTAAAATATCTTTATTTACTGGTGAATTGAACTATGAATTTGTAGAGGGATCTTTATTATTTGAATAGTTCTTTTAAAAAACTATGCTTGATTATAACTATATTTTAGAAGTTACTTCATTTTTTTAAATGCATAATGTATTGAAATACCGAGTCAAATAATTTAATTTAAATATTATAACATATTTTAAAATATTTTGAGAGTATGTTTATTTTTAAAAAAAAATCAGCTTCAGAATTGTAAGAATTGAAAGAAATTTATTTTTCCTTAAATTATAAATTTTATTTATTTATTTTATTTTGATATTTTATTGATTGATATATTTTATAAATGTATTTTATTTTTAATTTTTTTTTAGTAATATACAGTTAAATTAAAAAAAAAAATTATTTTCTTAGAATTGATTTTTATTTTGAAATTAGTAAAACATCAATTATAATAAAAAGTAAATTATTGAATCAATAAATAAATAAACTTTTAAATTTATATAGGTCAGAGAGTAGTAAATTGTTAGAGGGACCCTAACTGCTGCTAAGTTTTTCGGGTAGAAGTTTTATATATTGAGTAGGCTCTGAATTATTGTGTCAATGGGATTACCAATACAGACATTTGGATTATGGAGGTAGTTGAAGCTGTATTCAGTTTACGGTATTCACTTGAAGCTGTATTCAGTTCTTTGTTCCATCATTATGTTTCCACCTGACTGAATAGTGGAAACATGGTGATGAGGCTATTCAGTATTGTTCAGTTTTTGGGTTGCTTGAGTGCCCATCATAATAATATGTTTTTTCGGTTTATTCTGTCACATGTAGGTGTTTTTAACAACTAGATTGCAGATAAGCTCGCCAAAGAAGGCGGTCTTTAGAGTTCCGCTGATGGTGGATATCTCTCTTTCTTGGAATTACCCTTTGGGGTCAAAATAGTTATCAACCCTCTTGGAGAAAGCCCTCTACATCAGCGGAATGAAAGTAAACGCCCTGGTGCTGCTTTAATTAAGGTGGGCAACAGATCCGAACAGACAGATCTTGAACTGAACAGGCTCTGCAGTGGTCATCTTCGTACGCAATGTCATGCGTCGAGCCTTAAGGTTTATCCTCTTTGCCCGAAATGTTATTTGCCCATATCTTGACTTGCATTGGCTGCCAGAAGGCCAGTTGTGCTCAAGTACTGGAGTGGGTTTTCACTGTTTGAGAACAAAAAGGTTCATGGACATGGTCTAGATGTTGCTGTCGACCAAGTGGCATAAGAAACAACTTTAAATAATTATAAATCAAGAATAAAGCGATTAGTTTTTTTTATGCCCTTGATTTACTTTATTAGACTGTTATATAAAAACTATATTGTTGTGCAAACATAAATAATAATAATTTTACAAAATATTTTTCTATGAAACAATATGCATATAAAATTTAATGTTTTTTTTTTTTTTTTTTTCTGTTATAAAAGTGGATGGACATTGAGATGTATTGAAATGAAAAAACAGGTAAAATATAAGAAAATAATTACAGAAATGACGTTATAGGGTTTTCCTAAAACTTCATAATTACAAGATTTATTACTTAATATAAAATATTTTAAGTATTTTAAGAAATAATATAACGTACTACAAACAATTGTAAAAAATGTAATTAATAACAGTTATTAATATATTGTAATCAAACAAATTAAGTTAATAATAATTAATTAAACTGAATTTCTTTTTATTATTATATTAATATTGTGCTATTAGTTTATTAGCTGTGTAGTTAAAAATATAATCTTTAAGGGTAATAAAACTTATCCTCAATTTAATTAAAAAAATGCTTCAGATAAAAGTAATTAAGAAATTCCTCAGAAGATTGCATTCTACCTGAGAGACTGAATATAAAAAACTCATCTTAAGCAGAAACTAATCCAAAGATTAGGTCTGTATTTCTTCTCCCATCCGCTCAGATGACCGTTAACCAATATGATGCTAGACTGATCAGTGTACAAATCGAGAAGGATAGAGAACCCACTTAAGATAGAAACCTAAGAGGGTGGAAATGCCAGTAATGACATGCGATGGTGTGTAGGATAATTGTCAATAAGATGATGCGTTGAAGTAGAAATCACCTTCAGACAAAGAAAGAAATGAAGATGACATCTACTATTAGGGCAATGAATGCTAGCAAGCATTTAATTTATTGGCAGTACCCTTTATATAATTCTAATAGAAGTATAAATAATTATTATAAATTTTAAAAGCCTACAAGTACTAATAAAATTGCCTTTTTTTTTTAGAAATCCACATTATTTCACCATTTTTTTTTTTTTTTTTAAATTTGCAAACATTTGCATTTAGATTAAAAATCAATATTGTAAAAAAATAACATGTGAATAGAAAAATAATTAATTATATAAATGTTATACAAACTTTTTAATATATTTAACTTTCTTGATTAATTTTGTAATAAATAAAATTCATTCTAGATTTGAAAAACAATGGTATTTTTATTATATGCTCTTCTTAAAAATTATATAAATAAACAATGCATTTTTTTTAATAATATTGTTATCTATCTTGCAATAAATAGAATTGATACCTTAACTTTAAATTAAATACTATTTTGTGGTTCAAGCATTAGTAATGCTTCAGTTCTTTTAAAAAAAATGTGTGTTCGTTTAGGTGAAACGAAATTTTATTTCATATCACGAATAAAAATATGAACAAATAATGAGAGGAATGCTGTTATAAAATTTTTAAATCTTTATAATTTAAAAATGTATTTAAACTATTAGATTAAATTTTAATTGATTTCTTTCTCCCATTCCTGTACACCATTACACTGAATGGTCAAAATATTAGATGTTTAGTTCGCCTGATTTCATTAATTACATACAACAAGAATTCAACTTCAAGAAAAGATTTTTTAAAAAAGTTTACCACATTTTGGGAAAATGGTTATTAATGTTCTATGGTGAATGAAGTTAGTAATTTTAAAGCAGACTTGATCGATTTTTTTTTTTTTTTTTTTTGCATTTCTGAAAGAATGATATTTAGATTTTCAAACGGAATACTAACTTAGGTGTTAAAAAAATAGTAATAAACAAACAAATTCTTATTCTTTTTAAAAACTCTGGTCTGAAAACGTTTCTTACTAAAACAAGGGCAAAGACAATGGCCGAATTGTACCCAGTAGAGAAGTAGAAAGGTGCAGTGAATGACAATGTGTAGAATGCAACAAATTGCAGCTCATTACAATTAATTCGCATCAGAATACATATCCGAACACACGCAACATGTCGTACTTTGTAACACGTGGATCTTAATATTCAGAGAAGGTCAAAGACATGCAAAATTGTCAACTGTCATTGAAAAATAGAAAATCAAGATCGCTCTGAGCAGAGAATAACAGAATTGAATTGTATACAATTGAAAAAGTTTTCTTAGCTAATGAATATCGATTCCAAATTCCTTATACAGAAGATTCTTAAATAATGAGCTCATACATGCTTCTTGTCTAATGACAAAGTTTTAAAATGGATGCGATGGAATTATGGTCTAGGAATAATTTAAGGAATTGTCCTCCTGTAATATGTGCCTCGAAAAATGTCTGGAAACACCACAACAGGCCAAACATTGTACTGATTACATGTACTAGTTTATGGCTGTTTTCTAACTTGATAAAACATTTTACTTACAGTAAGACAATATCTTGTCATGTTCGGATATGATTGGTCTCAGATATGAGGAGCATGAGACTGAGTAAACAGCTTTTATATAGCCGCCTGCGAAGCCTGACGTTAGTTTGGTTAAACATTTCTGAAAAGAAGTGGAAAAACTTGGAAACAATGAAATCCACCTGAAAAAAATTAAAGTTGTCATTATGTTTATACTAGCTAACATTATTCGGGATCTATATCATCCTTTTTCTGAAGTCATGCAAAGAAGAATTTCGGTGTGATAAATCAGAAAATATCGATTGTTGTGTTATACCGCGGTGTTAGAAAGGGTGTTTATAAAGGTTCACCTCTCAACATGTCAAAATTTTGCAGTCATGGGTTTAGTTTATTGAGTTACACATATATTTAACCTGTGATCTACGGTTATCATTTTTTATGCAGTGAATATTTGTGCATACAATAGAGAATTATTTTGATGTCACCAATCAATTCCGAAACAAAACCTTTTGAAATCTTCAACAATTGCATAATTGAAATAAGCCAGCACCAAAAAAAAAGACTAAAAATTTGTTTCTGTTCCCACAATGTGAAGTTAATTCTTGGCAAAAAAAAAAAATCACTATGAACTCTATGAGGAATATAAAATGGAAAACTACATGTGCTTCCTCTGTAGGTAAAAACGAGATGAAATAGTTGTTAAATATGTGTACACCACCCAATCAGTATTTAAATAGAATGTAAGTATTATTTTATTAAATTGTTTTGAAATATATGCAAACCAAGCATGTTTATAATGTATGTATTTGGATACTTATTATCATTTATATTACATGAACACTCCCTGTAACATTTATATTATATACTTTTCTATTAATAATGTAAATTCAATTATAAATGACGTTGCTGCTTCCTAATTCTGTAGAATAAATACTTTCCTGCGATTGATTTGTCGAGTAAATATCAAACACAGCTGACAACTACGTTTACATATTTATATCAGACTATTCACAACAATTTTCACACTCGTTTGTCTCTCAGTGTGTTCGAGTAATTTTGACAGATAAAATATTTTATACTTTATTGAAAACAATTTAACTTGGAATGAAATTTTAGTTATATGAATAAAATATTTCATCTTTAAATATACAAGATTTGCAATTCTGTAAGAGAGAAAAAAAGGCATATATAAAAATGATGCTATTTTGACTTATTTAATTCAAAAAGTTAGTTACTTTTAGTTAGATATTTTTCTAATAATTATGATGGGAAGGATAATTTCATAAAAAATGGAACAGTCATGCTAATAATTTTATTTATGAAAGAATTTTAATATTTCGATCAGTTAATATAAAATATTAAATTAATAGTTTAACATTAGTAATAACTACAAAATTTATTATTCATTCATATTTCTCAAAAATTAAATAAATTTAAGTGAGATTGAAAAATGAATTGAAGAAATGTAAAATATAATTTAAGGTACAGGACCATAAAATAATTTTTAAAAAATTGTTTGTATTTGTTGCATTAAAAATATAAATAAATTTGATTCTACATCTCTGAAATCAAATTTTCGAAGTCAATAAAATATATTTTTACAAATAAAAATAAAATCTTTTGAATATGCGGTGTGGAAAATGCCTATTGCGTACAGCATAAAATATCACGGTAGTTAAATAAACTATCAGAAACAGCACTGCGATAAATAACATAAATCAAAAAACAAAACAAAGTATAGCGAACCGATATTATTTTATTTAAACTAGAAGAATGAAAAGAAATATTCTGAAGAAAATATTTAAAATCTGTTACATAAAATATGACTTTAGAAAGGCGAAATATTTGACACTGAAATAAATAAATCTATCACCAACAAAATCGAAAAATTTTTGCCTGATTTCACACAAAAAATAGAAAATGTAAATCGTGTATTACTCCTTTAAAATGTTGTGTTCTCAAAGTAGGTGCAGAATCTATAGCTGAAAGAGAAAAATAAAATTCAAAGGTATTTTTTGAAAAATGTGATGAAGGAAAGCATCTGAAGAAAAACTATTTTCGTGGAATCCCGCTGGATTGCGACTCTAGAATACATTTGGTCACATTGATGAAAGCGCCAGTTTAAAAGAAGGAGATTTATAGGCTAAAAGATGATGCTGAATAAAAAGAAAGCATATCGTAGGATGCACAAATTTATATTTATTGTTTTCAGGCTTTTTAAAAACAGAACTGTATATTATTTAAAGATATGTATATTCTTATATATCAATTTTTAAATCTTAACTCAGAGACCTTTATATTAAAGAAAAAAAAAGGATTTAAATGAAAGCGCCAGTTTAAAAGCAGGAGATTTATAGAAAGAATAAAAAAGAATGCCAATTGTTTTTACTATTTTTTTTTAAAGACATATTCCATTTTGATTTAAAATCATAGAAAGAAAGAATGAATTTTTTTATTATTATTTAAAAAAAAAAACTTTTATTAATAAGCAAATAATAAATATTGATTAAAGTATGAAATTATCTCGTATATAAGCAAACAACTCTTACAATTAATTAGCTGCTTAGATTTTTAAAGTACTTCTTTTTTTAATGCTTACAACATATTTCCCAGGATATAAACATCTATCAGCAGAGAGTGACAAAAAAAAAAAAATAACGAACAAATTGTTTACTGAAATTCACGGGATTGCGACTCTAGAATACATTTAGTCACATTGATGAAAGCGTCAGTTTAAAAGAAGAGGAGATTTATAGGCTAAAAGATGATGCTGAATAAAAAGAAAGCATATCGTAGGATGCACAAATTTAAATTTATTGTTTTCAGGTTTTTCTTATTTAAAGATATCTATCTTAATCTTAACTAAAGAACTTTATCTTTAAATATGATAGAAAGAACGCGAATTTTTTAGAGAAATATTTCCTGCAATTTGGAAAAAAATATTATTTTAACAGCAAATAATAAATATTGATTATATTATGGAATTATCGTATATAAGTAAACAATTCTTACAATTAATTAGCCGTTGCGATTTCTAAAATACTTCTTCATTTAATACTTACAACACATTTCCCAGAATATAAAGCATCTATCAGTATGGATGTTTGTAGTGGTTCGGAATCCACTTTAAGTCTTAGGTCCCTGTCTAATATGACTGTCGAGCGTTGGGCGTGGGGTGGGCAACACTACCCCGTAAAAAGGCAGCATCACGGAATCAAGCCAGACTTCTACCTGAAGGTGCTCCATCACAACAGAATCTGCCCCCTTTTCCCTCCTTTTATACCACATTGTTTGTTGGACTTGCTCTAGATGTTTCTGTCTACAAAGTGGGTAGGAAACAACAATTATGTTTATTTTAATTTAAGTAAATCACATATAAATTGAAACACAAATAATTCTAATTATATACACACACATTAAAATCATTAATAAAACAGAGTTTAATGATTTTTTTTTTTTTCTTAAGTATATAGATATTTAAGAAAAAGTTTCAAAATTTGTAGTTAACTGTCAATTGTTGACAAAAAAATTCAATTAAATTCAATTGTTGAAGTTCAACTCTTAATTATTACTATTTACAAGGAGACATTAATTTTAAGGAAAACACTAAAAATGGGAGTGGACATGCCTTTTTCGATAAGCCTAATAAATATTTGAATTAGTCGAAACTTATACATCTGATTCAAAACCAAGTTTCTGTCCTAGACTGAAATATATTCTGATTATATATTTTCTCCCTAACTGTTAGAATTTATTTTCAATTTCCCTTCATTTAGTACCAATAAAGTATTAGTTGGAATGCAAAGCGTCTTTATAAGCTTTTTAAAATAAATGAAAAATATTTCCTTATTTAATGCTTGCAACAAATTTCCCAGAATATAAAATATCTATCAAATAAAAATATATCTATAAAATAAAAAAAATAAAGAAATAATTGTTTACTGAAATTGCATTTAACAATCAAGGAAATGCAACGATTATCTTTAGTTTATAAGCGTTTTATATAAATTATTTTCTAGATTCAATTCTATAAGTGTGAGTTATATAAAAAAATAAATCATTTAAATGAGAAGTAAATGTTCTACATCTATGAATAAAACAATCCCAATCGTAAGAAATTAAGTAATAAAATGTGTATTTATTTTTATTGCTTAAGCAAGAAGATTTCGTTACCCATAAATGTTCAATAGGACATTTTTCACAGTGTTGAAGTACAAACAATTAATTTTAAAAACACACTTAAATGACAAATGTGATGACTGCGTTGTGGATTCTTTATGGTGAAGATTCCATTAATTTCTTATAAACTATTTTTGTAAGAAAGCATTCTAAATACACGTGAGAATTTCTCAATAGAAATGAATCTGTTGACTCTGATGGATCTTGAAATTTGTCGCTATGATTTTATTTATTAATTTTTTTTTTGGACATTGTGATTGTATTTATTCATCACTGCAGAACGAATATTTCTTACATAAATAATGACTTCTTATTTTTAAATAACTCACACGTAACGATTTCAACCTCGGAAATAATTTATTTAAAACGTAAATTAGATATAATCGTTGCATTCTCTCAATTGTTAAAAGCTATTTCAGTGAGCAATTCTTTCTTTATTTTATTTTATCACTGTATGCTGATAAATGTTTATATTCTGGGAAGTTTGTTGCAAGCATTAAATAAGGAAGCATTTCTATTTATTTGAAAAGCTTACAAAGATGCTTTACACTCCAACTAATCTTTTATTGGCACTAAATGAGAGGAAATTGAAAATAAATTCAAACAGTTTGAGGGGAAAATATATATAATCAAAATGTACTTTAGTCTAGGTCAGAAACCTTAGTTTTGAATCAGATGTATAGGTCGTTTCATCTGGATTAAAATTTTTATTGGGCTTATTGTAAAAACACGTTCACTCTTACTAACGTTTTCCCGTATAATCAATGTCTTCTTTTAAATGCTAATAAGTAAGTATTGAAATTCAGCAATTGAATTAAGAACAGTTTGTAGAAATTTGGCAACATTTTTTCTTATATATCTTTCATTCAAGTAAAAAAAATATTAAGCGTTTTAATATACTTTTTTATAATGTTTTTAATGTGTGTAAATGATTAGAATTATTTGCACTTAAATTTATATCTGATTTACTTAAATTAAAAAATATATTTGTTGTTTCTTATCCCGTTGAGTTGACAGTAACATCTAGGTCAAGTCCAAGAAACTAATGGCCTCATAGAATGAGGGAAAGGGGGCGACAGCTTCTGTTGTGATGGAGCACCCATAGGTAAGAAGTAATATGAGCTTAGTCGTAGGTAGAAGTCTTGGCTCCGTGACGATGACTTTTACAGGTTGGGCAGGTTGTCAACCCTACGTCCAACTCTCGACAGTCATACTAGACAAGCACCTACTGCTTAAAGTGTATTCGAACCATTATAAACATCCATGATACAGACGGAACTCCAATCAGGCACTTGTGACACCATGCGCTACTCACTTTTTGCCCATCAGGACCCATAAATATATTAAAAACATGAAAAATTCAAACAGTTAGATTTTCTCAGGATTATTTATAGTTTTTTAATTGACATTAAAATGATGAATTAAAACAGCGGACAATATATTAAGACATAGAAATTTGACAATGCATTTTAAATATTTCACATATAAATAATTGAACCTATGAAAAAATTTGTGTAGAAGACTTATAAGCTAGAGAAAACCGTGGAATTTACTTGATTGTTAAATGCAATTTCAATAAGCAATTATTTCCTTATTTTATGTCATTACGCTATGTTAACAGATGTTTTATATTCTAAGAAGTTTGTTATAAACATTAAATAAGGAATATAATGGTTGAAATATAGATTTGGTTTTATGTCTTTATGTGGAATGATTTTTCAATTTCCAAACTCTTAAAAAGCCAAAGTATGAAAACACAATAAATATTAAATAAAATAACGTTACTGTAACAAAATTTTCTTTCCATTGAAGTAAATGATTTATAAAATTGAAGCAAAACGAAAATTATTAGAGTTTTAAAAACAAAAATCTACATTTTGTCCGTATGATTTATTTTAACCAATAAAAAAAAATAAATAATAATCTTCTTTCTTTGAAAACAGTCTTTCAGTATTAAAAAGCGATATTTTTCCCTTATAAATATATTTCATTCTGAGCTGCAAACCGCCAATGTGTAATTCTTTTCTCTTCCTCGCTATCTTCATCATCAAAAGCTGCTTTCATAGGATTATAGACGTGCAATTCCAAAGGCCCATGAGTATCTGGAAGACTTTAATCTCCCAGTTGCAACTTCTACAGAATATTTGCAATGCTCGTAGCAGGGATAGATTCGTGATTTATTGTATGAAATCAAGCAGTATTTTTGCTTTCAATAAGTTTAAGCTCCTCTCTATAATGAAATTCAAAAGAGAAAAAAAAAGATGAAACTTTTTCTTTTTCAGATAACTGAATTTATAATCTAATATAACAAACATTTTTTAGTCAGGTTTATCAACAAATTATTATCTCTTTCCTGATAATTTTTCAATATTTCTCGTTAAGAATTCCACTTGTTTTTTTAGACAACTTAAATAATATTTTAAATTAAGCCAAATAATAAAATTAAAATGCGAATTATTTTGGTTAATTCTCTGTAATGAAAAACAAAATGAAAAAGAAAAACTGAAACTATTCTTTTAAAATAACTAAATTTATAAAAAATTGGCAATTGTTAAAATGTTAAAAATACAATTTTGTAATTTTGTCAAAAACTGTGATTGGAAATTTAAATGCACAGTTTTTAAGAGTTGTAAAAATGACGAAATGATTTTAATTTTTATAAAATAACAAATTTAAGATGTGTAGGTGTATACAATATACGGATATGTGTATACAATATACGGATATTATATGTGACTAATCTAAAAAAAAATGTTCATTTAAATTTTCTGGTTTTTAGTATACTAGAGACATACAATATATTTCTTTTTTAGATAATTCAATTTGCAGCCAAATATAACAAACAATTTTTTTGTCAGTTTTATCAACAAATTATTACATTCCTTTCCTGATAATTTATCAATGTTGCTCTTTAAAATTCCATAAAAATTATTTGTTTTTATGCTATGTATATAATATTTTTATTGAAGCTAAATAATTAAATAACCATGCGAATAATTTTGGTTAATTCCATGTCGTGAAAAGTAATATGGAAAAACAAAAGCTGAACTCTCCTTTTAAAATAACTAAATTTATTAAAAAAAAATTGTCAAATGTTAAAATGTTAAAAATACAATTGAAGTTATATGTAATTTTGTCAAAAGCTGTGATTGGAAAGTTAAATACACAGTTTTTAAGAGTTGTAAAAATAAAGAAATGATTTGAATTTTTATAAAATAAAAAACCTAAGATGTGTAGGTACATACAATATACGGATAAGAACGTAACATTATATGTGACTCATTTAAAATAAAAGTTTTCATGTAAATTTTCTGGTCTTTAGTATACAATAGTATACTAAAGATATACAATATATATATATATATTAAAGAATATATATATATATTTTTAATATGGAATGTAAGAAATATTCAACATAGTTAAGATAGGAACGTAACATTATATGTGACTAAGTTTTCTTGTAAATTTTCTGGTCTTTAGTAGACAATAGTGTACTAAAGATATACAATATATACATATATATATATATATATATATATATATATGTGATGTCAATATATGTGACTCATTTCAGTCAAAACATTTCATGTTAATTTTCTTAATAACTATCAAAACAAGATAAAAATTTAGCTAGATCAAAAATCTCATTTATCGCTATAAAAACTGAATAAAATCTTTCATAGAATTGTTATTTTAAAGCCAGATGCAAAACAATTTTATAATTAAGAAATACTTTAAATAAAGATTGCAATTTTGCTTGAAGAATTTTGTTTTTATAATAATTTTGCTTTGTTATAAGGAATGTTTTCAAAATGTAATACTATACTTTGTAAGTACCAATCCTAAATTACCAAAAATAAACGAAATCGATTTAAGTAATTTCTTTCTGATTAAATTGATTTAAATCCATTAGATAAATTATTTTTGTTCAGATTTGCACTCTTTTTTTTGCCCAGTCCTTTTGTATTCAACAACATAAAAATAAATTTAAGTACACCTTAATGCTTTCCAAAAATTTAACTTGAAGTTAAAACAAGTAATATAAAAAAAAATTAAGTCACTTCCTACTTTTTTCACTCTATTGCAGAAAGTCCTTTATAAATAATTTTCATTCATTTTTTAAGTTTATCTGGCGCCATCCATTGGTAGATATAAGCAATCTAAATCTAAAAAACCAAAATTAGTTAATTTAATTTAATTACTGAATTAATATATGAAAAACTGTATTAACATCCAGTGTCATCCACTACAAGTTCCAAAAAATGTATTTGAAGTTGAGTGAATTAAATAAAAGTATTTTATGAACGATTGAAAATTTGAACAATATATATATATAGGGAGAATGTGAGCTAATAGAAGGAATTTAATAAAGAATATAAGTTATGTTTTGCCAGTAAAAGAGATGAATAAATGTATATCGCTTTTTTTCCAAATTCTGTGAATAACAATTTCCCGGTTTCATTTCAAGGTGCAAGTAAAACACTCACTCCGAACAGGAAATATTTCGGAATATATTAACATGTATGCAAGTATAAATTTCAAATAATGTGTGAATACTTATTGCATGGGATATTTATGGTAGAGTATGGAACTCCCTAGTTTCCTTTAGAAATGTCTGAATTCTTGATAAAATATCAAAAATATTTCCCTTCTTATTTTGACAACAATAACTCTTATTATTTTGGAGTGAAGAAGTCATTTGTAATTGGAAAAAAAACGTGTTCCATGTTTTGTGTTGGGAAATTACTTCTGTGGAATGGAGCATCCCATCTGCTCCGCTCCTATATCGTGAAAATCAGATACAGAAATGTCATTTTCTGTATCGCGACTCTATACACTTAATTCTTTTCTTTTTGTTTGCTTTGGAAACACAAAAAAAGTAATACTTTTAGGATGTGTGTGATTTTCTACCCCTTCCTGATATCGGTATATTGATTTTTCGTAATTGGACAGTAAGAAGATTCATCTTGAGAGAGGAGTGGATATGTGATTCATGAGACGTGTTGAACTTGTGAAAACGAAAGAGTTTTTATCTATTATTTTATGTGATATTTTCTCAGTTATTGTTTTAAAATTAAATCTCTGATTCAAAGGCTCATAATTTTAGGAATGCAAAGAATTCTAGAATTATTAGGCATAATACATATAAAAGAGATAGACATAAAGCGTTTTTACTAATTTTCAATGAGTTGGGATATTACTGTGGAATACAGCATCCAATTCGCTCCTTGTCTTTCACATAAAAATCTTATATAGAAATACCATTTTCAATAAAGCGACTCTTAACACCTATTTCTTTTTATATTTGATTTGGAAACATAAAAAGTAATACTTTTAGGATGTGTGTGATTTTCTACTCCTTACTGATATCGGTATATTGATTTTTCGTAATTGGACAGTAAGAAGATTCATCTTGGGAGAAGAGTGGATATGTGATTCATGAGAACTTGTGAAAAAGAATCGAGTTTTTATCGATTATTTTATGTGATATTTTCCAAATTATTGTTTTAAAATTACACCTCAAATTCAAATGTTCATAATAGGAATATAAGGAATTATTAAGCTTAAGCATAGATAGACATAAAGTGTCTTTACTAATTTCCAATGCATAAATAAAAGATAATAAATTGTTTTGTGAAATCACTTGGTTGCTTCTAGTACTTCTGAGTGATTCTAATAAGTAATGAAATTAATGAAAACTTTATAAGCTCTCACAGCTCCTTAAGTTAGTGTGGCCTGATCGCAAATTCGCCAGCACTGGTGGATGTTTGTTAGTGGTTCGGAATCCACGTTAAATTGTGTGACTCCGTTTAATTAATCTAAAATGTCTATAAACTGCCAGTAGAAGGACAAAGCAAACAGAACTTCAAGTTAGTACAAAGTGGCTGATAGACGCAATCCAAATACATAATATTTCAATCCAAATATTTAGATATGTAAAATGCTTATTGTTAACGAAAAGAAAACAAACGAATTTTGATTATATATTTTTTAGTTAAAGTTAAATGAATAAACTTGTAAGTAGTTTCATAACAACTATTGATGTACTATTAAATAATTAAATTCATTTTAATATATTTTTAAGCAACAATTCACTTTATATATTTTTACCATTAAAATATATGGGTATTGTTTTTGGGTAGAATGGGTTTCTGATGTCCTGGACCACTTTTAAAGTTTCTTCTCATTTGTTTTTTAATTTCTCTATATTTTTTTTAATTTCTATGACAAGCTATTATTATTGGTTTATTTAAATTTCTATCATCTGCTTTTTTATTAAATCTATTTTACGGGAATTTTTATAAAAACGTTTCGAATTGTATAATTTTTAATTTTTATTTAATCTGTTATCTTTTTGATCGATAATTGATTGGCATAATTTATTGCATGAATATTATTTATTGATACTTCTTCTTTCTTTGTTTGTTTAAGATTGCTGTTATGCATTTTCGCTAAATTTAAAATTTTTGTTTAAAAAATTTAATCGACTATCTTATATAAATGCGATCCATAAAATATAGAATTTAATATAATCTAATTGTAAATTTTGTGGATCGCATTTATATCAGGCCAGTCGATTAAATTTTTTAAACAACAATTTTGTATTTATTTTTAAACAACTTAAAATATTACACTTTTAACAAATATTTATTTATTTTTTTTAAATTCAGTATTGTATCTACTTCGCATGCCTTAAAATATAACATTTATAGAACTTTCTAGTTTTACGTTTCGTATAACGTGGTAAATAATTATTTGAGAATGGTATTGAATTTCTTTATGAATGGTGATTTTTTAAGACAGGATATACACTGAAGTGACAAAAGTCATGGGATAGCAATATGCAAATTTTCAGATGGCAGTAGCATCGCGTAGAACAGGTATAAATGCGCAGTGCTTTCGCAGAGCTTTCATTTCTGTTCAAGTTATTCATGTGAAGAGGTTTTGACGTGATGATGACCGCACGACGGGAATTAACAGACTTTGAACGCGGAATGTTAGTTGGAGCTAGACGCATGGGTCATGCCATTTCGGAAATCGTTAGGGAATTCAACATTCCCAGATCCACTGTGTCAAGAGTTTGCCGAGAGTATGACATTTCAGGCATAACATCCCACCATGGACAGCACAGTGGTCGACCGCCTGCACTTAACGACCGAGACCGGCGACGCCTGCAAAGAGTCGTAAATTCTAACAGACAAGCAACACTGCGTCAAATAACCACAGAAATCAATGTGGGACGTACAAGGGACTTGTCTGTTAGAACTGTGGGGAGAAATTTGGCTTTCTTGGGCTATTCCAGCAGAAGACCGACTCGAGTGCCTTTACTGACAGAACGACATCGCTTGCAGCGACTCTCGTGGGCACGTGGGCATATCTGTTGGTCCCTAGATGAATGGAAAACCGTGGCCTGGTCCGATGAGTCACGATTTCAGTTGGTAAGAGCTGATGGTAGGGTTCGAGTGTGGCGCAGACCCCAAGAAGCCATGGACCCAAACTGTCAGCAAGGCACTGTTCAAGCTGGTGGTGGCTCCGTAATGGTGTGGGCTGTTTTTCATGGCATGGACTTGGTCCTCTGGTGCGACTGGACTGAACATTGACTGGAAATGCTTATGTTCAGCTACTTGGAGATCACTTGCAGCCATTCATGGACTTCATGTACCCAAACAACGATGGGATTTTTATGGATGACAATGCGCCATGTCACCGGGCCACAACTGTTCGCGATTGGTTTGAAGAACATTCTGGACAATTCCAACGAATGATCTGGCCACCTAGATCGCCCGACATGAATCCCATCGAGCATTTATGGGACATCATCGAGAGGTATGTTCGTGCCCAAAATCCTGCACCATCAACGCTTTCACAATTATGGACGTCTATCGAGACAGCATGGCTCAATATTCCTGCAGAAGACTTTCAACGACTTGTTGAGTCCATGCCACGTCGAGTTGCTGCACTTCGCCGGGCGAAAGGTGGGCCGACACGATATTAAGAGGTATCCCATGACTTTTGTCACTTCAGTGTATATCTGTTTGATAATCACATGTCTCATATGCTAGTATTTCTTTTTTTCGCAAAGAATTAATCACAAATTCGTATACATATACTTAGTGATTTTCTGTCTATAGATTCTTTATAAAATGTTATTCTTTATTTGAATTTCATATATATATTTATATACATATATATATATAATGGCTGTACGAAGCCTCTGAAAATTTTTTTTTTCTATAACTGGCATTGATTATTAAGGATTAAATACAGTTAAATTTTAACAAAATAAAATTACTAAATTAAATTTTTTTCTTTTGTTTCCTTTAGTTCTCGTTATTTAAATGAAAGGTTTAAACATTTTGGATTTTATTAATCCATTTTATTACTCATCAACTTATATATAAGAATTCAGCATAATTTTATTTTAATATGTTACAAATAATCAAAAAACTTTTTCACAAAAATTCATTGTTTAATCGAATAGTAAAAAAAGGGACGAATTTAAATATTAAATTTTCTAGATTATTGCTTAAACTTAAGTATAAACGTTTTTGCCAATACTATAAAAACGTTCAGGCTTAAATTTAAACAACAATTAAAAATAATTACAAATAAATTAATTACTAAACCTTATTAAATACAGTTAAATTTATTACTATAAATACATTGCAACCAATGGCTAGATTGTTTTAAATAAACTACCAAATTTTATCATCTATTCAATAAACTATTAAACCAAACCAACTAAAACCGTTATTAGGTCATTATTTTTCAAATAAGTTGGCTCAATTTAAGAATGCACATTTAATACATTCAAATTGCGCATCAATATTATGCGTATATACATATATGCGATGCATATATAGAAACTGTTTCATTTATTGCATTCAAAATGCTGAAGAAAAATAAGAAAGGCAGAACAGGCTTCGTTTGCAAAAAAGGTGAAGTCACATCGTTTGTATGTATAAAAGCAACAAACGTATTCTTTTGATGCATCTTGTTATTCGAAAGTCAGAAGGCAAAATGGAAAAATAACATTCCTTTTGCATTGCTAACATTTTTGGTGCAATTTTAACATCAGAAATGCATGTAAGAAATATTGAATACATTTTCATTTTTGAGAACATACTTTGAATTTGTCAATTGTTTTTAATAATTGAGAATTCACTCATTCACGTCATTAGTTAAACTTTAAAAAATGTGTAGCTATTCGTTGAATGAATAAATTAATTTATCATAAAACGTCGTATTTATGTGTTATTTAATATAGAATCTAATTAGAACACACTTTTATATTGTTTAGGTTAAATGATTAAAAGTGTACTAAGGTTCCTGAATTGTCACAGAGAATAAAACACAATGCATCAACATAAAAATAAAGCAGAACAGATACAGAGGAACTAAAACGCTCTCATTAACAATAACAACAATCACTATCTTTATTTACTGATAACAAATTTATAACAGCCACCATAACATTCGCAATACAAAAAGCCTGATATGTCAGGGATTCAGACGACTCAAAAGAGTGAAAATACAAGAGTGACAGAAAATGTTCGAGATACGAAATGCGTATAAGCTGCAGCAATGAAATTGAAAATCATTTGACATATCTGAAAAAATCGAATAAAACAAAATATCTAATATCAAACAATCGAACGACTAGACATGTATTGGCATATTAGAAAAAGCACAAATAAATATATACAAAATATACAATAGCAGGTTGTGAGAAATATGTTGCCCAGGAAATACGTAAAACCTAAAAGAATTTAGCAAAACCAAAAAGAAATGCTTATAAAATCTCGAACAAATTAATAGTATTTTCAGAAAAGCTTTATCGTACGTATATAGGGATATTATAAACCACATCGTTTCTTCTCACTACCTGACTGAATCTGGTTTTTTTAAAGATGTTACCTGTTACCTTTTTTTCTAAACTGTTACTTTTTACCTTTTTTTTTTTTTTTTTCTTTACCTTTAGACATCAAATTTGGCTAACAATGGATCTAGAGTTGTAGTCCGGTGAATTCCTGAATCACTTTTGCATCTTTTGAGGACCCATCTGCTTTTGAGGGTATATCAAGTTTATGGTGTCGAGCACCTCGTTGACAGCTCCAAATTACTGGCTGCATATATATTAGTGGCATCCGAAAAAGTCCAAGATACGACTAAATTCTTTCAGAATATCCTTGTACTGTTAACTCGTGGATGATTATCTTTGAACTGCTTTTTTAATATGCGTTTATTATTCCAACGCATAATCACTTAAAAGCTCGAGTCCTTTTTATTTCTGCTATTTGTTGTGCACGGATCTCAACCTTAGCTACTGTGAAAGTTAGGACAAAATAACGGCATGTAGACTATTCCTCAGTCACATACTTGTTCGCATATTAGAAGCTGAGAGAGAACGACATCTATCCCGGTTGTAAGAGTGTCACTGATAATTTGTAAAGTGATATGGATATCATATGAAATTACAACACAACTTTAACTTCTATTAGGAAGCTGTGTTTAGCTTGATATTTAGGTTAATATTTCACTTTTCTTCTGGACATATCTAGATACATCTTCGCTGATCATCGGGTTTCACAGCAGAAATTTCGCAGTCAAGGACACTAAAAGCGGAACGAGTATGCACCACTGTAAGCTCGCCTGTCAGTATGTACACGTGAGATGTAGTCGTAATCTCAGTCTCTGTTCTCTGAGCAGTTTATCAATGATTTTGTGGTCATTGGTGATCCTATTATGCTTCGCATCTTTTTAATGACCGATCAAGTGTTGTAAGGATCACTTGTACTCACATTTTGACTTCTTTTAAGCCGTAAGTTCTTTATTGTGGCTGTATTCTGCTATGGTTCAGCTATTCCTGTCTTCTCATGATAGTATCACTTCTTCCCAAATTATAGGTATTTGTTTGATTTGATCATTCTGCTTTCTTTAGCACAATATTACATTATATCTAAAGGGCTTTTGCCTTAAGGCGTTTTGCTCATACGTTGAGTTTAGACCACCCAATACCCACTCCATGCAGCCCTAAGTGCTAAGCAACGCATATTCTCCGGAAGTTTCCGTACCTACTCAGGAAGGAACGAAAATGCCGAAGGTGTTGTATGGGAAGGTCCAAGGAATCAGCATATATCCACCTAATCAGGCTACCCAAATCCTATCACAAATGTTCATTCCAGGAAGTTACAGAGGTACGATGTACTTACGGGAGCTAATTTGGAGCGTTTTTGGACAGACATCCCAGGGAGCTTGGGATCTTCCTAGATTGGAAGCTAAGTGGTTGAATAGATGATGCTCCAAACACGTATGTGGGCATTACCGATTAGGACGTTTTATAAGTGTTTAGGGAAATAATTCCCGGTTAAGTATAAATAAATAATTTTTTATTCCATTAATTTTATTTCATTTTTCTGTTTCATTAATTTAACTATTTATTTTCCGTCCAGAAAGGCGCCGTCGACGGTTTCGAGTGACATCCGTTCCACTTACCCTTCTTCGATTTTCGGGTTTTTAGTTTTCATGGCTGCTGCTTTTTTCTGTATAAGAATTATTTTCGTCACTTATTTAAAGTAGATGACATCACTTTTCTTTTGGCAGTGAATGCTATCTTTTATCATAAGGAATGATTTGCATTATTATAAAAAAACGACTTCATTAGAATTCATTATAAAAATGCAAATAGAATGAAAAAACATATTCAAATATTTCAGGTTCAAAATATGCTTATTAATTAATTCGCAAGGACAGTGATTGATATTTAAAAATATGTTGGCTTTCGTGAGCTTTATCGTTCTGAGTTTACGCTTTATAATATGAAACATGAATGTAGGTTAGTTTATTGAAAAAGGACTTTAAATAAATTATTCTTCCTCCTTAATGATTAATAAGACTACAGAATATAGGATGTAAAAATTATATATTTTATTATAGAAATAAAAAAAGAAAGAATTTTTATTATTTTCATATATGCAAAATATATAAGTAAATTTTAGAAATTATTTTGAATTTCTTAAAATTTAAAATTGTATTTCCAAATACGTAGTATTTCAAAATTAAAATTAAAAATTGATATAAATTTATTTAACTTGTTTTAAATACTGGGAATAAATTTGTTACAAAATTATTGGAAAATGTTTTTGCATAGTCTTTGAGAATATCAAGAATCAGACTCTATTAATCAAAAGTTAGTATTTTATAAATAATATTTTTTACTTATTGAACTATGATATTCTAAATTTTAACAATTGCTAACTTTGTGTAAATATGTTTCTTTGATTTTTGAAATATCTTTACTATCATCTTAAATAATATCACAATATCTAATAGGAAACTAACGCAAAACATTTGAAGTCTTTGTCTCATATATGAAATATTTTTCTAAAAATTAATATTCAAAGAAAAGTGTAATAGTTTAGGATGCTGATATTTATAGAGACGGGATAAGTTTAAATTAATTAAAGAAGTCAAATAACTAGAAATTATTAATCTTATTTCATTTGATAAATTACTGGAACTGAAATTTCGAAAAGCTGATTGGAAACTATCACTACATCGAATAAATTTATAATCACAATGGAATTAATACAAATATTTGAATCAGTAAAACTAATATTAATCTGAGAGCTCTTCTAAAATAGTTAGTTTAATATGCTTGAATAAATTTTTATCGAAACTCACAAAGTGAATGACAAAGGAACCTAATTTCAACTATCCTATTTCTTTGGTTGTTTATAGCTTGGATGACTTCGACTTCCAATAGGAGATTAATTGTGATAAGATCTTGACTATAAAAATTTGAATGCCTATCATATCATATCAAGATATCATTTTAAATATTTGGTACGTTTTGACTTCACAGGAAAAATAATTTTATCCTTTTTCTGAGAACCGATAAAGATAAAAATGCTAGTCAATTGAATTGAAAAATGAATAAAATTTAAAAATATTCATTTTAATATTTTATAAATTTCACGCATAAGAAAATATTGACGAAGATAATCTGTTTTATTTTTTTAAATAGATTCACATCTAACCTTCAAAGACTATATTTTTGTTAAGCATTTTATACGATTTGAAACTGTTACATTTTAACTTTTAATGGATTATCTAGTTACATGAATAGTTCAACAAAAATTTATATTTATTTATGTACTTACTGAAGTGTATTTGCCTATGCTACTAGTGGGAGTTGAAAATATAACTTCAAGAAAACCCCAATTGGTTCAAAAGATGAATAGAATATGTTCAAAAGTATAAATAATAACAATTTCAAGGAATACTCAAAAGGTAGATGATTGCAATTTTATTGGAAAAAATGAAGATTAACATCAAGTTTCAAAACAGATATCTGAAATATTTGACTGAAAACTTCAATAAGAAATACAAATATCACAGAGTGGAAAAGCCCATTTTGCGTTAAATTCTCTAAACATAAGATAGGAGAATTCTGCAATGACGAGAAAGTTTACTTACTCATTTGATACTACTGCTGGCACCTTTAACCTATATGACATTACATTAATGTGAGTGTATCGTCAATGATAGAAATATATAAAACAAAACAACGAGTTCAAACGAATATTTCTTGAAACTATCTCAATTAGTTTTTCTAAAGGTCGTACAAACAAAACGAGAAAATAGTTGCTTAATTAAACCTACATCGCTATTTAAAACACTAACTAGATAAAATAAGTTAGTCACATAAAGGGTGATGCAGGTATTAGCAGTTTGTTTGCTGGCACGATCATTCGTAAAAGTTCTTAGTTTGCCTTCATCATTGACAGAATTTAAATTGACTTTAAATGACAGTCATCAATGGAACAGAGGAAAGTTAATTCAACAAATCAAGATTGACATTTTAGGATTTATCCAGGTAATTTTAAATAATTTTCTAAACGATCATTGATGGCCACAAAGGATATACAGGATATCCCAGTCTAAAATTCTCAAGTGAAAAATATTTCACCAACCATGCAATTTAGGTTTTCTATATCACAAATTTCATATCAATATTTCACTTTCATAATCATTTCAAGAACATTGAACAATGAATATAATAAAATTTTTTAGAATCTAAATCTTCAGATACAATTATCAACAGGAAAAAAAAAAAACCACTTCCTAAAATGCCTTTTGTATTTACCAAAGTTAAATGGTTCCTGGACATGCTCACTATTGAGGGTTAGCCAAACTAAAGTGTAAAATGTAATACCGAAGAGATTGTGTTTCCTGATCTTAATGAATTATGAATGATGCTTTTTGAATGAGTAATTCCTTGAAAATGTAATTTTCTTCCTTGAAATAATTTCCTTTTATTTTATTTTTTTTAACATTTACATATAAACCCAAATATCTGAAGTTTTATTTATGAATCATAGAAGCAGTCATATGATAGGAAGAGTTTAAAACTACATTAAACTATACGAAAATATATTAAACTATTATTTTAGACTGCTTTCAGACTGAAAATAAATTTTGCGTTTCTTCTAAAATATTTTCTTTTTCGATGTCGTAATTAAAATCGTTTTTATACAATTATAGCACTCCTTTAAGCAGTTTTAGAATCCAAGAGTAACTACAGCATCGATAGAACTGACTTTAATTTTTAAGATAATGGAAACAAAATCGCAGAAGATGCCGAATTACCTTCTGATGCTCGAATCTGTTCAAATTAACGGGGTGACAGAACACCACCTTTAGGTTAAGATTATTTCTGAAATTTCCCCGGTGTATTTGTTTTCGTATTATAAGTATCTTTGACTCCAGAGGAATGGTGTCTCCTACATTTCGATATTATAATATTTTCGAGTAGTGTCGGTGAAAGGATTCATCTTGATTCATGTGAAAATAATTTCTGAGAATCTCTTTCCCAAGTGAGAACTGAGCCAGGATTGAGTCGATTTTGGAAAGATATGTGTAAGTTCACTTTGCCGGTGACACATTTCACTTCGTTATTGGAAGTTGATTGGAAGTATGTTGACACTACATAATTTTTGAGAACATTTTAACTGATTTTCAGATTGAAAATCATTATTTCGTGCCTTATGTTTAGAGACTGAAGATTAAGATTATATAATTGTGCCCTTCTTTTCTTTAAAATTTAAAATCTTCTATAATAATATAAAGTTACTATGTAATATAGAATTTTATTCTTCCATTCTAAGCATTGGTTAATATCATTATTGGTCAATATCACTAAGAAAAGCAAAAATAAAAAGTAAAAAATTAGAGATTTTCATAAATGCATAAGGCACTGTAGAATTTAAATCTTATTCTAATTAGGATAAGTAGGATTTTATAAGTTTATTTATTTCTTCAACATAATTTAACTATATATTTATTGATGCGTTTTGTACCTACTTTTAGTAACTATTAACATAAATGATAGATATAAACTGCTCCCTCTAAAATATTACAGTACAATAAGATCAGTGTTTCATATTCAAAATGAGAGAGTCTTGACACTGTTAGCACAATGCCTTTAAAAAGAGCAATGCCACCAGTAGGAATTTATATCAATGATCATTCCCTGATCAGGATTTATTAAGAAATTATCGCTTATGCACACACGAATATTAATTTCACATCACCGTCCTACGGGCAACAGTTAACGATGAATTGTCGAATTTCACGCATTCCCTACTTTTATATTCACTAATAACAATATCCATCTTAGTTTATCTAACTGTCAGTTCTGCAAATTATTCTTTATTCTGCTATGAATACTTGATGGCCAGACAACTCTTTGACTTCGGTACAAAAATTTCGCCACCTTGTAGCATTTTTTATACGTTTATGTCGTAAACATCAACAAGACATGTAATTTATTAAATGAATTTTATAAAACCTTCAGTCCATAATATTTTTAAAATAAATTTCTATAAATCCTGACATTTTTAAAATTGAAAACGACAGTAATTACTATTTAATGGAATACACTTTCAGGCATTTATCTGCTAACTCAAGATTTTATTCCATCATTTGATTGGCTTTACAAACAAAGTCATCTACAATTTTACCTCAAAGCGTTTAGGTGTTTTTAAGGTGATTTAACCTAGAATTGTATTTTACAAAGATAAATTTTGTATTTTACACGAGGTAAAAAATATAATTCCTACCAGGTCTGATAAAAATTTAATTCAACTTCTTCTCCTAAACAATACATCAAAAACGTTTCTTCAAATTTTCAATGAAAAAGGTCCACTTCAAGAAATAAAACATTATACTCCAGATGAATATCGAATCCGCTATTCGTCCCTCAAGTCCCTTAATCTACTGACTCCTTTAGACTGTCTTCCACTTCTTCAAATGCCTTGGGCATAATAAAACAATTTTTTCCACAGAATCAAGTTATGAATACCGGATATAAGACCCCTACCCCTTATGGGCCCCGAGAGCTTCATTAAGCTATACGAGGCCTATTGTGTTGGTGATATCAATTTCAAATTGCTCAATAAGAAACAACAAAATTCATAAAAGCACTGCAGAATTCAATGGGAATTCTTCACAGAGCTCACAAAAGACTTCTCATCGTCAATGAGCAAAAGAATATGTCCCTTTAGAAAAAATGGAAGAATGGAGGAGCTTTAGCAAATTTGTCAATGATAAAAGTTATAATTTTGTCATTTGAGGGGAAAAAACAATTAAGAAAATCTATCTCGATCAATAATACATTCTTTTGTATAATAGGCTGGCCTTCTGCAAATTTTAAAACATCATAACATTAATAAATACAAAAATTAGATATCTACTTTTACTTTTGCTTATCAAAAAATACTGTTAATGTATGTACAATTTCGGCGAAATATTCAGAGAAAAGTATTTTGAGTAAAACAATATCAAAATGCAGCACATCTGTTTACAATAATTTTAGATAGGAAATGGATTGGCTTATGTAAAATTCTTAAAATATTTCATTGGTTCATTTGTGAAATTTTCAGAAATATTTTTATTTTATCAATATTATGAAATACGCAATTTAATAAGGTCCCTCAAAATTAAAAACTGAAATCGATTGAATCGATCTGCAATCGATAATCGACTGCAGACATGAAAAATTATGCAAAATATAGTAAGATGCTTTATTAATGATGAAAAGAAATAAGAAAATGCCTTTAATTAATTTGCTTTTATATGCAGAATTCTCATATAAGTTTATGCCATCAGCATAATATATATTTGAAAAAATTAATGAAACTTTTATAAAACAAATCAATTAAATAGACTATTTGATAAACCATTAATTTGTGATATATGCATACATTTTATTATATATTTAACATAAAATGTTTGTTTTTTAAATTTGATTCTTACAAAATCATATATTTTTACAACACTATGAAATTTTGTAATTTTTTACCAAATTAATTAAATTTACTATTTTATAAATCATTAGATTCTGATATATGTTTGCATTTTAGTATATATTTATCATTACAAAATTTGATTTTTACCAAAAACTATATACTTTTTACAAACTATGAAAATTGCAACTTTTTAATATTCTTTAGTTGATTAATTATACATATATATGTTTCTTGATATTATAGCTTCTAAGACATTTACATTTTCCTTCTATTTCAGAGTAACTTATTTAAAAGATTACCAAACAGAAAAAAAAGCTTTTACTTCAGAGATAAAGATATATTTCTTAGATTATTTGAAAAATAATTATTTAAAATAATGATCCAGAAAATAATAAGGCGTCATCAATAATTATTTGATTGAAGGGCATTACTAAACATTTCTGTGTTAAAAGATTCAATCGCTCCAAATTGATAAAAGCACGACAAAGTATAAGTAATTGTACAAATTCTGATATTCCATAATCAATAAAATATCTGTCAATATCTCAAGAGTCAAGTCAAGTTCAAATTAGTCAACATAGGATAGGGACCGAAATTACATTGAGTATTAAAGAAGCATTGAGAATAAAAAGAAAACGAAAGAAAAAGAAAAAGAAAAAATTTTGCTGATCCGTGATATAAAAAATAAAAAGTAGAGTCCAACATTCAGTGTCTGCTTTTCCATGGTTAAAACTCGAAGCACTTGAAAAGTGTTATGCAAATTGCTCATCAATAATGCACCTTTGTCGAGTCGCCACTCTCGTCTGCTACTTTAAACTGGAGAAAACGAGCGGAATTAGCGGAGCCTTTAAATGAAAAAAGTTTTCGGAAGAAAAACGGATTTAATAGCACTCCGACGCTTCTGTTAAATCAAGTCTCTTTCTTTGGAGACTTGCATTTGTTCTGCCTATACTTGACTTGGAAAAATCATGGAGTTTTCTGTAAAAGTTGAAATTACTTTTAAGAGTTATGCTAAATAGTATATGAAAAATATATTGTTGTATATGTTATTGAATTATTTCTTCCGCTTGATGATTGTTCACTATAGAAAAGTTTTTTTTAAAAAATTTGCATGGCCTGTCTCTAAAAATTCATATAAATAATTTAAATATTTATTTAAAAGCAATAAAATCATTAGAAAAACAGAAAAATTGAAAATTTGAATGGTTATAACTGTATTGATACATAGATAATGAAAAAAATATTATACAAAAAAAGCAGTAACTAATATACGTAATAATTATTAATAATTTCATGTCAGTCAAAATATAATAAGAAAAATATAAATATATATATCCTATAAAATTCAAAAATACAAGGAAATATAGTGCTGAAGTTATTGCATTAATTTCTACTCAAACTTTTTATTATTAAAACCAAAAACTGACACTCAAATCGACTTAAAAAATCATTAAGAGGGTCACTATTAGAAAATTACACTATTATAAACACACTTTTATAAAATCATTAAGAACAATAGTTTCGTTTCTTTAAAATTTGTGAATTTTGGTAAAATAGTGTAAAACAATGAGTAATACAGTGAATAACAAATAACATTTTGGGAAGTACACATACTGAGAAAATTTTGGGAAGTATATGTACTGCATTTTCCAAAGTGAAGCATGATTTTAGAGACAGAATAAAAAAAACTTTTAAAGCAGTTAAATACCTAACGCCTCATTCGCTGCTTCGTTAAATAATTTATTAAAAAATTGAAAACTTTAGTAAATTAAAAGAATTCAAAAGTAAATAAAAACTTGTCATTTTTATCATAATCAATTTACCTCACATGGTAAAATTAATTTCACATACTTAATCTAATGCATAATCATAAAATAAAAATAACAGTTTTTCACTTAATTTTTTTGTATTTCAGTTTTGAGCATTTCCGATGACAAAGAGCATCAAGGCTTGAAATGTAAATATATAAACATAGTTTCATACTGAATTCTTTTTTTACCATGCTGTTAACTTCCAGAATGCATTAGGTAGTTGAAATTTCCTTACTCAAACTTCGATTATCATTAGAAATTGTCTTTTTTCCCTCCACACAATGCAAATGACCAAATAAGTGCTTAGTGTGAAATGAGTGGTGAAGGGGGCGTTAATGCCTATCTGGCGTGTCAATCAATAACATTTTTCTTTGCAGAAATCAAGCAGTGTTTTTGGAAATTTCTTGCAATTAGATAGAACTTCCAAGCTAAGTAAGGCTGAATTCACATTTTATAATACCTGAATATACATTTCTGCTCTATGATACTGTCCAATTTTTAATTGAATTTAAAGTAATAATAGATAAATATTTTCGTTATATGTTGAAATAAAAGTGTGTGAGATTTCAATTATAATAAGCTACAATTAAAAACCAAAATAGAATTTTTTGAAATCCTCCCTGCAAAAATTCCTTTTGCTGTACAACGATTTATTTTCTGTATTAGATACGTGAAAAGATACGCTAAAATATATTACCTGTTTTATTAATTTTGGTTCATAATCATTTTAAACATAACTAAATAAATTACAACTATTATACATCTTATTGAATTGAAATATTAAACTTAATTAATTTATAATAAAAGTAAAACAATTCTAATAAACTAGCATTTACAAAAATTTCCTCTCAAAATAATATTATATATTAAAACCAGTTATTGCAAATTAAAAATTAAAGACGTAAAATATGCTAAAGATTTAAATTATTCCATTTGTATGTATAATTTGCTAATAACTCGTTTTTTAGAAACTCTTTTAATGATTAAAAAGAACTCGAAGCAAAGTATGGTTGAAACTATACTTTTCTCTAGTGTAATACTATCCAAATTATTTAAACCAGAGTTAATATTCAACTCTGGTTTCTTCTTTTCAGGTTTGTTCTTCAACTCTGGTTTCTTCTCTTCAAGGTTGTTCTTCAACTCTGGTTTCTTCTCTTCAAGGTTTATTCTTCAACTCTGGTTTCTTCTCTTCAAGGTTGTTCTTCAACTCTGGTTTCTTCTCTTCAAGGTTGTTCTTCAACTCTGGTTTCTTCTTCTCTTCAAGGTTTCTTCTTCCTCTGGGCAATTACTCTATCAAAGTAAATGTTATTTTTTTATATCTGTCTTTTTTATGATACCTTGCGAAGTCGTTGTACATTTTTAGATTTTATGGTAGAATGCATTGAAATAAGATGAAACAGTATCCTTAATAAACATGGAGAAACTAATATTTAGCTATGTTTGAAATCTCAAGCTTCTTCAATTTTTTTGACTCTTGATACGTATCTATGTATATAATTACACAGAAGTAACAAAACCTAAGGATGCCATAAATTGTAGTCGAAAATGAAGTGAATTTACCGATTAAATGAAAATTAATAAATCTTCTTTTGTATTACGTCAATTAACAGTGAAAATTGTAAGACCTCTGCAGTTAAAACAACTGATTATTAAAAAAAAATAATTAAAATATGTTTTTTTTGCAGAGAGTAGAAAGCGGGAGAGTAGCAACAGGAAATTTATATAATCGATATATTATAGAACAGAAAAAAAAAAGGAATGTGAAATGTTTATAAAATGTGATAATACGTAGGTTAATAGTTAGAGCAACAAATGATTATGCCAGTTATGTGTCGTAAAATCATTCTGAGCAAGAAATCACACACACGCACATACTTAAATGTTTCGTTTGTTGCTCTACGGTCATCTTGTGCACACGTTGGGCAAAACAGACAGGGACCTACGGTTTAAAGTGGATTCCGAACCACTACAAACCTCAATTGGCACCGCCGGGACCCAAACCCCGAAACCTGTAGCACGGAGCGCCAGAGTGCTAGCCACTCGGCCAACATGTCCACGCATATATATAAATGAGTAGATTGCATATTTATATGCATTTAAGTAAAAAAGGAGAAATTTTACACAATATATTCTTAACTATCATAAAAAATGAATAAACGCTGAAATAAATGAATGAACAAATAATAGATTATTAATAAATAGTCATTTATTTAGAAATTGCAAACAATTAACATCGACATATCGTGTATTACTTTACGATGTTTCAAAATTTTCATTTTTTTTTTCAAAATCAGCATTTTCATTGTATTAGTGAATCCAACTTTTCAATTGTATTAGTGCAATTGTAGTTAATAAAAAAATTCTAAGTATACCTCCCTAAGGCAACGAACTATCTTTTGAACAACGGAAAATAAAGTAAGAAAAATCGACTGCTTAAATGCACATTTATGTCTGTTGTCCCCCATGAGTGTCTACCGTGACTCAATCCGTTAAAATTTCTTTTATTGCAGTTGAACAACTTGGATGGGGGCTAGTTTTCACGCCACACTGCACTGAGATGCGTGATCTCTGGATGTGTTCATGTTTCCGGAAGGCTGTTGCTGAAAAAAGAAGAGCAAATTGCATAACAATGATTGACGATTTTCCATCCAGAAAGGCGCCGTCGACGGTTTCAGTGACATCCGTTCCACTTTACCCTTCTTTGAGCTTCGGTTTTTAGTTTTCATGGCTGCTTCTTTTTTTCTGTACAATAATTATTTTCGTCTCTTATGCAAAGTGGATGGCATCACTTTTCTTTTGGCAGTCAATGCTGTCTTTTATCATAAGGAATGAATTGGACTAAAAAACGACTTCATTAGATTTGAGCAAGAAAATGTAAATAAAATGGAAAAAGTATATTCAAATTTTTCAAGTTCAAATTATGTTTATTAATTAGTCAAAAATCAATGAATGTAGGTCCCTATATTTAAAAAGTACTTTAAGTAAATTATCCAGGAAATTTATATCATCGATTTATTATAGAACATAAAAGAAAAGAAATGTGAAATGCTAAGAAATGTGAGAGGTTAATATTAGTTAAGAGCAACAAATGAATATGTCAGTTATGTGTTCTAAAATCATTTAGAGTAAGAAATTACACACACTCACACAAACATACATACATATAGAGGGAGTAGGTTGCATATATATATATATATATATATACATTTAATTAAAGCAGACAATTTACACAAAATATTCTTAAATATCATAAGAAATGAATAAACAATGTAATAAATGAAAGAACAAATGATAAATTATCAATACACAGTCAGTTATCTAAAAAATTGTAAATAATTAACATATCGAGATATTGTATATTACTTAAGATGTTCCTTGAAATTTTCGGTTTATTTATTTATTTATTTTTTTCATTTTTACCAGAATTTGTATTTTAAATTCAGCTTTTTCATTGTATTAGTGAATCCAGCTATTCAATTGTATTAGTGCAATTGTAGTTAATAAAAAAAAATTCTAAGTATACCTCCTAATTCAACGAACTATCTTTACCGGAAAATAAAAGTAAGAAAAAATCGACTGTTTAAATGTACATTTTATGTCTTTTTCTCCCATGGTATCTACCGTGTCTCAGTCCGTTAAATTTCTTCCACTGCAGTTGAACAACTTGGATGAGCTAGTTTACGCGCCACTGCATTCAGATGCGTGATCCAAGACTGTGTTGCTGTTTTCAAAAAGACTGTTGCTGAAAAAAGAAGAGCAAATTGCATAACAATGATTGACGTTCTCCGTCCAGAAAGGCGCCGTCGACGGTTCGAGGTGACATCCGTTTCCACTTACCCTTCTTCGATGTTCGGGTTTTTAGTTTTCATGGCTGCTTCTTTTTCTGTATAAGAATTATTTTCGTCACTTATTTAAAGTAGATGACATCACTTTTTCTTTTGGCAGTGAATGCTATCTTTTATCATAATGATTTGCATTATTATAAAAAACGACTTCATTAGAATTCATTATAAAAATGCAAATAGAATGAAAAAACATATTCAAATATTTC